>ONZH01015113.1:0-64125 GCA_900303285.1 Rhinella marina | reverse complement strand
TTTGCAAGAGAACGCACAGTACAGTTGCCAGTTAAGGCCTATATATTGTATTTTTCAAGGTACACAGCCGTGTACTGCAGTGATCAGACGGTGTGTATGAACAACAGTTATGAGAAATTACTTTGCAGAGAACGCACAGTGCAGTTGCCAGTTAAGGCCTACATATTGTATTTTTTCAAGGTACACAGCCGTGTACTCAGTGATCAGACGGTGTGTATGAACAACAGTTATGAGAAATTACTTTGCAAGAGAACGCACAGTACAGTTGCCAGTTAAGGCCTATATATTGTATTTTTCAAGGTACACAGCCGTGTACTCAGTGATCAGACGGTGTGTATGAACAACAGTTATGAGAAATTACTTTGCAAGAGAACGCACAGTGCAGTTGCCAGTTAAGGCCTATATATTGTATTTTTCAAGGTACACAGCCGTGTACTCAGTGATCAGACGGTGTGTATGAACAACAGTTATGAGAAATTACTTTGCAAGAGAACGCACAGTGCAGTTGCCAGTTAAGGCCTATATATTGTATTTTTCAAGGTACACAGCCGTGTACTGAGTGATCAGACGGTGTGTATGAACAACAGTTATGAGAAATTACTTTGCAAGAGAACGCACAGTGCAGTTGCCAGTTAAGGCCTATATATTGTATTTTTCAAGGTACACAGCCGTGTACTCAGTGATCAGACGGTGTGTATGAACAACAGTTTATGAGAAATTACTTTGCAAGAGAACGCACAGTGCAGTTGCCAGTTAAGGCCTATATATTGTATTTTTCAAGGTACACAGCCGTGTACTCAGTGATCAGACGGTGTGTATGAACAACAGTTATGAGAAATTACTTTGCAAGAGAACGCACAGTGCAGTTGCCAGTTAAGGCCTATATATTGTATTTTTCAAGGTACACAGCCGTGTACTCAGTGATCAGACGGTGTGTATGACAACAGTTATGAGAAATTACTTTGCAAGAGAACGCACAGTGCAGTTGCCAGTTAAGGCCTATATATTGTATTTTTCAAGGTACACAGCCGTGTACTCAGTGATCAGACGGTGTGTATGAACAACAGTTATGAGAAATTACTTTGCAAGAGAACGCACAGTACAGTTGCCAGTTAAGGCCTATATATTGTATTTTTCAAGGTACACAGCCGTGTACTCAGTGATCAGACGGTGTGTATGAACAACAGTTATGAGAAATTACTTTGCAAGAGAACGCACAGTGCAGTTGCCAGTTAAGGCCTATATATTGTATTTTTCAAGGTACACAGCCGTGTACTGAGTGATCAGACGGTGTGTATGAACAACAGTTATGAGAAATTACTTTGCAAGAGAACGCACAGTGCAGTTGCCAGTTAAGGCCTATATATTGTATTTTTCAAGGTACACAGCCGTGTACTCAGTGATCAGACGGTGTGTATGAACAACAGTTATGAGAAATTACTTTGCAAGAGAACGCACAGTGCAGTTGCCAGTTAAGGCCTATATATTGTATTTTTCAAGGTACACAGCCGTGTACTCAGTGATCAGACGGTGTGTATGAACAACAGTTATGAGAAATTACTTTGCAAGAGAACGCACAGTGCAGTTGCCAGTTAAGGCCTATATATTGTATTTTTCAAGGTACACAGCCGTGTACTCAGTGATCAGACGGTGTGTATGAACAACAGTTATGAGAAATTACTTTGCAAGAGAACGCACAGTGCAGTTGCCAGTTAAGGCCTATATATTGTATTTTTCAAGGTACACAGCCGTGTACTCAGTGATCAGACGGTGTGTATGAACAACAGTTATGAGAAATTACTTTGCAAGAGAACGCACAGTACAGTTGCCAGTTAAGGCCTATATATTGTATTTTTCAAGGTACACAGCCGTGTACTCAGTGATCAGACGGTGTGTATGAACAACAGTTATGAGAAATTACTTTGCAAGACAACGCACAGTGCAGTTGCCAGTTAAGGCCTATATATTGTATTTTTCAAGGTACACAGCCGTGTACTGAGTGATCAGACGGTGTGTATGAACAACAGTTATGAGAAATTACTTTGCAAGAGAACGCACAGTGCAGTTGCCAGTTAAGGCCTATATATTGTATTTTTCAAGGTACACAGCCGTGTACTCAGTGATCAGACGGTGTGTATGAACAACAGTTATGAGAAATTACTTTGCAAGAGAACGCACAGTACAGTTGCCAGTTAAGGCCTATATATTGTATTTTTTCAAGGTACACAGCCGTGTACTGAGTGATCAGACGGTGTGTATGAACAACAGTTATGAGAAATTACTTTGCAAGAGAACGCACAGTGCAGTTGCCAGTTAAGGCCTATATATTGTATTTTTCAAGGTACACAGCCGTGTACTGAGTGATCAGACGGTGTGTATGAACAACAGTTATGAGAAATTACTTTGCAAGAGAACGCACAGTGCAGTTGCCAGTTAAGGCCTATATATTGTATTTTTCAAGGTACACAGCCGTGTACTCAGTGATCAGACGGTGTGTATGAACAACAGTTATGAGAAATTACTTTGCAAGAGAATGCACAGTGCAGTTGCCAGTTAAGGCCTATATATTGTATTTTTCAAGGTACACAGCCGTGTACTCAGTGATCAGACGGTGTGTATGAACAACAGTTATGAGAAATTACTTTGCAAGACAACGCACAGTGCAGTTGCCAGTTAAGGCCTATATATTGTATTTTTCAAGGTACACAGCCGTGTACTGAGTGATCAGACGGTGTGTATGAACAACAGTTATGAGAAATTACTTTGCAAGAGAACGCACAGTGCAGTTGCCAGTTAAGGCCTATATATTGTATTTTTCAAGGTACACAGCCGTGTACTGAGTGATCAGACGGTGTGTATGAACAACAGTTATGAGAAATTACTTTGCAAGAGAACGCACAGTGCAGTTGCCAGTTAAGGCCTATATATTGTATTTTTCAAGGTACACAGCCGTGTACTCAGTGATCAGACGGTGTGTATGAACAACAGTTATGAGAAATTACTTTGCAAGAGAACGCACAGTGCAGTTGCCAGTTAAGGCCTATATATTGTATTTTCAAGGTACACAGCCGTGTACTGAGTGATCAGACGGTGTGTATGAACAACAGTTATGAGAAATTACTTTGCAAGAGAACGCACAGTACAGTTGCCAGTTAAGGCCTATATATTGTATTTTTCAAGGTACACAGCCGTGTACTCAGTGATCAGACGGTGTGTATGAACAACAGTTATGAGAAATTACTTTGCAAGAGAACGCACAGTACAGTTGCCAGTTAAGGCCTATATATTGTATTTTTCAAGGTACACAGCCGTGTACTGAGTGATCAGACGGTGTGTATGAACAACAGTTATGAGAAATTACTTTGCAAGAGAACGCACAGTGCAGTTGCCAGTTAAGGCCTATATATTGTATTTTTCAAGGTACACAGCAGTAGTGTCAAATATAGTTTGGTATGTAGCAGAGCACCTAATACACCACTAATGCCTCTCTCTGTCCCTACTCCAGCAGCTATCCCTGAATACAGCAGCCGTTCTCTGTAAAGTCTATATTGTAGTAAGCTATCACTGAAGTCCACTGTAGTAGCCCTGATAAGGGCTTTTAATCACGCTCCTGCCTATCCAACAGCTAAAATCTGTCTGTCCCTTCTCCAGCCTCTGTCCCTGACTAAGTTCACGCAGCATATGCGTACGAGCAGGAAGAGCTGAGTTTTTAATATTCGAGGTCACATGGTTTTTCCAGCCAATGCATGTAGACGCCGTTTTCGCGCTGCCAGCGTGCTCAGCGTGCCTGTCATACCCCCCCTGCATGTTGATTGGTGGAAAAAGAGCGCCAGGGAAGGTGGGAGGGGAAACGAATTCTAAGTGCGCCATCGCCGTTATACTCGAACGAAATCGAGTATGCCAAATAGCGTAGTATTCGATCGAATACCAGCTCGATCGAACACTACTCGCTCATCTCTATTACTATGTAATGACCTGTACTTCTACCCTACATAATAAAGTCCCCTGCATGATTGCTATAAATATGACCTTTACTGTATAGGCCGCTTATGTGTCCCATTCTTGTAGAAAACATGGAAGAACTCCAGCACAATCAATATTATAGAGTTATTCATATGGCGCTATACAGGAGACACATAGGGGGTCATTTATGAATAAATTTTATGGCTTATATCTGTCGCAGATTCGGTCACAAAGGGGATTTATGGCCAAATCTGCGACTTCTTCCCCATCCACGCCACGTGCACCAGTTCAAAAAAAGTGGGTGTGGCATTGGCGGGGAAGGGGGCAGGCCATCCCATCTCATTTAGTATTTTCTACACCTGTTTTAGGCACAGAAAATTATCTAAATCGACATCAGCAAGGGAGCTGGCGTAGATTTAGGCCAGCAGTGGGTGTGCTTAAGTTAGTAGATTTCGGTTGGCGCCTCACAATAATTTAGGAGCACTAGGCATCAGCACAGGGTGATTAAGACTGCCGCCTAAAACGCCTTTCTTAATAAATTATGTCAATAGGAGCTAGAGCAGATTTACTAAACATATAGATGGGGATGAACTTAGACAGGGACCCAGATTTACTAATGTGTCTGTACTTAGAATCCGTCTAAAAAATTGTGAAATTTAGTGCAACAATGGTTTCTACAACTCTTTCCAGGCTTGAAAAATGAGGTGGGGCTTAGTGATTAGGGACAGGGCTTCGCACACAAGGGGAATGACTTAAATGAACAGTTTCCATCTCAAACTAAGCCAACCAATAATTGGTATAGTGTTAGACACCAGATTTATCATCCAGTCTAAGCCATTGTGATAAATGTGGTGCAGGTATAAACAGCCTAAGTTTCTGCCATCTATAGGCTTAGTATATCTAGACCTTCATCAGATTTACCACAGCAGATCAGGCTGGATGATAAATCTGATGTAGGGATAGACATGTTTGTCTATACCAGCTATTGGACAGAATTTTATGACAGAACTGTGGAGCAATATTGGTGCAAAATGTTGCATGTTAGGCTATGGCCCTTTCTAGTTAAGTCGCACCCCTTGCCACGAAGCCCCACCGCAAAGCGAGTTGGAAAAACTTGGAGAAACTCTGCACCAAGGTGAACCAATCTGCCATTTCTAGACATATTCTAGGCACAGACATATTAGTAAATCTGGTCCTATGTACTGGCTGCAGAGGGTCCATACTCAACAGCTTTGTCACCTGCAAGATCACTAAAACCAATGAGTTTTCTACTTCAGATGGCAATATTCAGCAATATTCTTTTAGCTAATCAGGAGGCCAGCAATACTCCCTCAGCTGTTAATACTACAATACTCCACATATTCCAATACAGATCATTATATCCTGCAGTACACCCTAAGATAATAATTACCTGCAATATACTGATGATGATACCCATGTTTGTGTGGGTTTCTGCTCGGTACTCTGGTTTCCTTCCACCACTACAAAGACATACAGATAAGGAATCTAGATTGTGAGCTCCACTGGGGACAGTGAGTGATGATAATGTCTGTAAAGCGCTGTGGAATATGTTGGCGCTATCTAATATATAAAGCTGAGTGTATGTATGTATGTATGTATGTATGTCCGCTAAAGGAATCCGCTCCGTCGCAGCTACAATCACGAAATTTGGCACACAGGTTCATCAGGTGTCCGGGAAGGTTTTAGAATGGGTCTCAGCTTTCCAGGACGTACTGTTCCTGAGATATTCCCAAAAAATGCATTAGCCAATAGAAGCCTGGTCACATGACCCTTATCAGCCAATATAAGCTCGCAGGCAGTTAGCCTCCACATACAGACTGTTTCATACCAGGTTTCCATAACAACCCAGCCATTTTCCTTCCCTGCTGTAGGTCTGCTTTAAAGGGGCAGAGCACTGTGTATGACACTGTTAAAGGGGTATTCCGGTTACCATAAATATAGCTTATGTTTTAGACTAACTCATCATCAATCATTATCTAATATAATGTAAATTTCACATATTTACCGTTCAGTAGTAATAAAAAATGTTTTCTTCCACTGCTACCTACTGGGTTTCCTCATAAATTACCATGGCATTGACCTGTAATTCAGGCCACCCTCAAAAGAAGGACTTAAAAGCCCCACCCCTAGGCCCCACTAAGTCACGCCCCTGACCCCGTCAGGCCATGCCCCCTCTGACTCCGCATCCGACAGGGATTGCAAAGATTAAGGTAAAAATCAACTTCTGTCAGCTGGGAGGGAAGGTGACTTTCTCCCTGCAGCTCATGTTTAGACTGCACAGTGATGCTGTCTGAGAGTGAGCTGTTTAAATGGATTTCCCTGTGTCCCTCCAGGCCCTGCGCTGGATGGAGGACAGGGAGTCTGAAAGCCAGACTGTCTGGCCTAAAAACGGACCTCTGGCCACTCTAGAGGCAGGCTGCTGTGGAGGTCACAGTTAAAGGGAAGGGCGCTGTGGAGGTCTCTGTCAAGGGGGCCAGGAATGGTGGAGGTCAGTTAAGGGGACTGTAACCTATGGTCAGTGTTAAGGGGTGGGTGCTGTAGAGGTAACTTAAGGCGGCGGGCCCCTGTGGAGGTCACTGTCAAGGGGGTGAGGTGCTGTGGAACTCACTGTTAAAGGTGCAGGCTGCTGTGAAGTTCAAAGTTAAGGGGGTGGGCTGCTGTGGAGGTCTCATTTTAAGGAGACGGGGCTCTGTGGGGGGAGTCAGTGTTAAGGGGTGGGGGCTGTGGAGGTTACTGTTAAGGAGGCGGGGTGCTGTAGAGGTCACTCTCGATATCTTTTAGCGTCACACACATAAACATTAAATGAAATCTACCCGGGCGAAGCCGGGTCCTTCTGCTAGTATAAATAAAAGATAATATCCTGCTCTTTTACCGCCAGAGAGTGTTGATGGCCAGGGAAGATGATACATAGTAGGCCAAGGGGGAGAATAGGTTACCATCTTAAGATACCATCTGTATGTTCCTTTTTGCTTGTAGATTTGCTGCAAGTACTCACACAAAGGCTATTATCCAAAAATAATAGGCAGTAATCATGCAATCTGTATTATTGTATTCATCGCCTGGAACTGATCACTTGTTCTTTGCTAGCCGTTTACACGGATATTTAACTATACCTTTTGCCAATGAGAGCACAATGCTTTATTCATCCTCGTACATTTCAGAGCCTCGAGAGGTGACAACATAATTTCCATGTTGCTGTCTGTCTAGCATCATATAAATAAATTATATGATGACCACTGTCGCCACATGCCAGGTGCTTTCCAGAAGTCACATGTTTAAGGTCACAACCATAAATTCTAGTTCTTAAGGCAAAAAAAGTTCCACTTTTCTAGTTTGGCATAGTTTGCCTGCTAAAATGGTGTGGCATTTATATTTCAGGAAGCTATGGGAACAACATCCAAAACTACTCCCTCATTCTGAGAGTAGACCAATTAGCTGAAGAAATACCTGTAGAGAAATCACTATGGGCAGCACATTTCTGTTACCTGTTCTGAACAGGAGGCTATTGTTTCTTTGTGGAGAGTGCCAGAACTGGTGCAGGAAGTCTTATAGGCCAGGCAATGCTCCCTGGGAAAAATATATGCAGATTAGCTTTCTTTTGTGGTCATTCTATAATATGTGTATCAGGATGCTGCTAATTTTAAGTTTTTGGACTTTACACTTTGTCTTCATCTGTTCACCATGCCATTAGCCCCAACTATTGATGCCCATTTTTTTGACAGCAAAAATAATTCTTCCCCCCAGACTTTTCCCAAAACATGTCAGCTGTTCAAAGCCTAGAAGCTGCTAAATAGGATGGATGACACAGTTACATAGTTGGTAAAGTTGAAAAAGACACAAGACCATAAAGTCCAACCTATAATGCTACTGGATTGATCCGAAGGAAGGCAAAAATCACTATGAGGTCTGTTCTGGAGGACACTGGGTGGTGTAGGCCCCTGGGCAATTTCTCCCCCTAACCTTAATATGATCTGTTGTGTACCTATGTAAATTTTTATTTTATTTTTTTTTTTACGTTTACTATTGTCCTATTGACTTTTTATGTTTTTAGGCTTACTGTTGAGGAACCATTTTTTTTACTTATTCATGTGAGCTAATTAATTTATGAATTTCACTTTGTGTGCATTACTTTGCACTGTCATTGGATATACTTTGGCAACTATTGTTTTTGCATATTGTACTTCTTTGCACATTGCACTTTAGGTTAGCATTTCTATCATATGCAGATTTACTGAGAGGAGTTATTAGTTTTTGGATCTATGATTGTCTGGTTATTAACATTAACACTACTGTGGATTCATTTTATACTTCATTTTAATTTTTTTTATCTTTGAAACATTTATGAAAATTACTGTATATTTCCATATTATTTTCTAAAGTTCCTAGAAATTCAGAAATTGTTGCTAAAGATGGTTTTATATATTACATCTGTACATGACTTATGCATTTTTTTTTGCACATGAATCACTTAAAGAGGGCCCATTCCTATTAGAGATATCTGTATACATCTTTCAGTCATCTACATTATTATTTGCTTAGACCGTTTTCACACAAAGGTGTGTAGTCTGGGAAATATGACCTGTGTGACAACCATATTTCCGCAACCAACTATAGCTTGGTTGACCCAAACTCACTGCATAGTGATTTATGATGCCGTTATTTACAGCCTGACTGTGGGTCTACTGTCCTGCACTCACTGCATCATGTGAGCATGGAAAGTAGACCCGAGGTCAGACTCACAGTATCATAGATCACTATAATACAGTCCAAGTCAGCCGCGCTTCAGTCGGTCTGGTAAATGTGGCCACACTTCTGTATTTCCCGGACCTCAGATGCACATGTAAAACTGATCTTATATACATTGTACAGTAACTGGAAGCTTTTTGTATGCAGATTCTGAGAAAATTCTAGTTGGATGACAATATATTTGTGTATATATATATATATATCTACAGAGTCCCTTTGTATCTGTAAATAATCTGGTGTCTAGGGAACACTATTCTCTTCCCACCCTTCACGAATACTGTGATTCTATTTCTGAGATGGGAGTGACCTGTTTGTAGCTACTTTGTGGGAACACACATTCTTTAACTACCTCCCTTCCTATATAATCCCTGTCACAGTTCGTCCCGTAGTAGAGTGTCACTAAAACTGTAATCTGATTTTACTTTATTATTTAAAGGGGTTGTCTCACCTCCAACATTGGTGACATATCGATAGGATATTTCACCAATGTCAGATAGCTATGGGTCCCACCTCTGGGACCCGCAAACCTATCTCTAGAATGGAGCTCCCAAAGTGAACAGGAGCGCACTGCGCATGTGCGGCTGCCCCCCACTCATTCCTATGGGAGTGCCAAAAATAGGCAAGTGCCACATTTGGCTATATTAGAAAGTCCCATAGACATGAATGGAGAGCACACTTCGAAACTCAGCCAACCCTCCGGTCACTTCTATGGAGCTGCTAGAAATAGCCGAGCTAGAGCTCTGTACTCTTCAGCACTCCCATAGAAATGAATGGAGGGTGGCCTCACATGTCCTGTGCGCTCCTGTTCACTTTGGGAGTTCTGTATTAAAAATAGGTGCAGGACCCAGAGGTGGAACACGCACCTATCTGATAATGGTGGCATATCATATCATAATGTCGAGACAACCCCTTTAAGATGTTACGATTTATCTAGTAGATGTCTTTCATTGAATTGCTGTTCTTACTCTATTTCTAATCTTAACTACTCTTCCACGCCTTATAGTCTTCTCTAATGAGCAGGGTCTTGCTATAATAACATACAATAAACGGTCAAATGTATGTGTATACCTGACCATCACAGTAATATGACCTTGCTGGTCATTCCATTCAAAAACCATGGGACAACTTTCTACAAAATTTTAGAATGTATTTGTGGACATTTTATCTCACAATCTTCTGGCTAAATGGGTACAAGCACTGATGTTGGACAAAAACGTTTGGTTCACAATACATGAATATGTCTATTCAAACCAAATGTGTTTGAAGGAGTTAAGTTCAGCGCTCCCCCACACCAAACACATGAAGCACACACGTTTCTACAGATCTCACTGGAACATAAATCTCTTTTTTGTCTGTTTAATGGTAATGCCCTCGTTGCTCCTAGAGGCTCAATTGCATATAGCAAAACGTCATATTTCTCAGCAATGCGGGCACATATGAACATGGGACCAACACAGATGACTTCAGCTGCCAAACACAAATATAACAGGTCAGCCAGTTTCATAGATACAAAAACATTATTCTCATAGCATTTTTTACAAGCCAAAAAAGAAGGTTTCTCTCATAATGAGAGACTAGGGAAAAAAAGCTTGCTCAGCATGGACGAAAAGAGGTGATCTTTTTTACATGTCCAATGTGTGGTTAATGCAAAGAATTGCCATGTGATTTAATTATTCCAGGGACTTTACAAAGGACCAAGGGACATACTTTACGTGTAGAGGAAAGGTGATTTAGGCATCAATATAGGAAAGGTTTACCATATTTTTCGATTTATAAGATGCACTTTTTTCTCCCAAAAGTAGGGGGAAAATGGCCGTGCGTCTTATCAAGCGAATACTAGTGAACGCTTCCATTATGGAAGCGCTCACTAGTATGTAATAGGTGCAGGGAGAGGGGAAACATACTCTCCCTCCTGCACTGCAGCTCCGCTCCCGGTCCGGCGCTCCTCTGTCTTCTCCCGGCGCTGCACTGTCCTGACCGCGTACAGCGTCAGGACATAATGCGCGCACTCTGACCTGACGCTGCACGCAGTCAGGTGACAGTGCAGCGCCGGCAGGAGAAGACAGAGGAGCGCCGGACCCGGAGGGGAGCTGCGACGCAGGAGAGGTGAGAGAGTTTTCTATTTTATTCTGCTGTGCTGATCTGAGGTCTGATGGGGGCAGAGTGGGCTCATATGGGGGCAGAGTGGGCTCATTTATGGGCTGATCTGAAGTCTGATATGGGGCACAGTGGGCTTATATGGGGGCTGATGGGGGCACAGTGGGCTGATATGGGGGCACAGTGGGATGATCTGAGGTCTGATGGGGCACAGTGGGCTGATCTGAGGTCTGATGTGGGCACAGTGGGCTGTTCTGAGGTCTGATGGGGGCACAGTGGGCTGATCTGAGGTCTGATAAGGGGCATAGTGGGTTGATATGGGGGCACAGTGGGCTGATCTGGTCTGATGGGGGCTGAGTGGGCTGATGGGCGGATCTGAGGTCTGATATGGGGGCAGAGTGGGCTGATTTGAGGTCTGATGGGGGCTGAGTGGGCTGATCTGAGGTCTGATGGGGGTCTGAAAGGGCTGATCTGAGGTCTGATGTGATATCCTGAAATTTATGGGGATCTGATATGAGGTCTGATGAAAAATATATTTTTCTTATTTTCCTACACTAAATCTGGGGTGCGTCTTATCATCGGGTGCATCTTATAAAGCGAAAAATACGGTATTTAAAATTAGTCAAACTGTAGAATGCCCTACCTCAAATGGTGGTAATGGCAGATACAGTGTCAAGATTTACAAAACGTAAAAAAAGGCTAGATGCTTATCTAATAGCAAATGGCATCAGAGTTAAAAATAATCTAGAAATTATTGATGTATACTTGACTAAGAAAGGTTGAACTTGATGGACATTTTTTTCTAGTTATATAACTTAACAATACATTTTCCACTGCTCTAGCATTCTGTGGCGGCCCGCTGTATGCTCCCTCTGGTGACTCTTGGTATTACACATGATGATCTTACATTTGCATGCTGCTTCTCAACCATGGATCCCCATTTTGTGAAGCTTCCAATGCACTGTTCCCATGGAAATGTCGCATCCAGAGACTGGAACTTTGTAGTGAGTGATGAGGATAGGGGATTTTTACTCACCATGCACTTCAGCACTCAAGAGCCCCCTTTTGAGTTTGTGTGGTCTCCACAAACACATGGTCATTTTCTTCCCAAAACATGGCTATGTCTCTGTCCCTAGCTTCTGTGTGACACTGCAGAACAGCTCCATTCACTTTGCTAGAGCTGAGCTGAAGAAGCAGCCGTTTTCCTAATCCCAGTCAATCCTTTCATTGCCTCAGGAAGGCCTATAGAATAATTCAATACCCTTGCCTACTATTATACAAATTTTCCTAGAAGGGCTGAATAATTTTGACTTAGGTTGCTCTTGGTGTCCTACATTCCCCTTCTTTTTTCATTGTATATTAGTATACAGGCTGAATAATGTGGCAACATGTAAGACATTGTTTGAGGACATTGCTTTGTTTATCAGCGAATGATAAAGCTTGTTCTGTGTATTACATGGACCCCTCAGAATTTGGGCCAATAATGAGAACATTGTGGTGATGATATTAATAAAAATGACTCATCTTCCTTTCAACGTAGTCAAAATGTGCAGACGATCCATATCTAAACCCATGTAATGTTTACATAATCAACCGAATGGGCAGTTCCAGCTGTGTCCCTTCACAACATGCTTTGTATTCAGAGGGTCTGGAAGCAGCTGATATCTAAACATTATGATATGTATAAAAATGAAGCTGATGCAGTCTAAATATTGATCTTGAGTGCTGTTCAGTGTCTAGAGGATTAACCAGTCCTACAAGAGTATTCTAAAAAATAACAGAAAGCATGAGGTCAACAGTAAAAGGATAAGCAGCTGGCAAAATTCTGAATGCTCCACTACAACTCCCATGCTCCTGAAAATAGTGATCACAGCTGCCAGTAGTTCATGTAGTACACCAGTGTAATCACTTACTGACCTTCTGAATTTATTTTAGGTCAATTTGGAACATACAAACATGGTGGGTAATATGTTTTGAGTCCAAGCGTTTGCAGTTGTAGCCATCATTTTTATCATGTTCTTAAACCAACATGTAGAAGACATTTGGGTTTCAGGCTAGGGTCACATCTGAAAAAAACAAAACCAAAATAGATGCACTGGATCTGACATAGGTAGGACATCAACGGCGCCTGACAGACCCCATTGAATATAAAAGGGGTCTCTCAGGTTTCCGTTAAGGTGTCCATCATTCTACCAGGGAAAATAGTGCTGATGCTCCCAATGGAACCTCTGCCACAAATCACATATCTGAGGAATTACTAGAGCAGAATTTATCCTGTATGTAAAACTCAGATGAATGCTAACCGTGACTGATCTGTACTACAATTTAAAGAGCATCTGTCACCATGATACACCCTATTAACCTAGGCTTGCTGACTGGTAGAATTGATCATGGTGAGCCTGACACTAGCTTCCTATGTGCAATCAGATCTTCGGCAGCAGAGAAATCCTAACTTTTATTAATATACTAAAGAGGTGCACAGAGCACCAATCGTAGTCCTCTCCCTGTTATGCACTGGTTATGGACCCACAGTGTTGCTTGGGGCTATGTCCAAGGGCTTTATTTAAAGGGAATCTGTCAGCTCTGAAACACCCCCTGAACTAGAGTAAGAGATGTATAATGTAAGTGGTGCTGAATCCAATTATGTAAGTTTTATCTTCATACTCAATTCCATTCTGACGCTGTGCTTCCACAAACCGGCAGTAAAATACATTGAGAGGACTCTTCTTTGAGTCCTCTCCATTATGTGAGTGAGCACCGAAGTCCACTGAGTGCATTTTACTGCTGGTTTGTCAGAGCACAAGTGAGTCAGAATGCAAGTGAATATGAAGATAAAAATTACATAACCGGACTTGACGTCACTTACACTATACACTGCTCACTCTAGTTTGGAGGGTGTTTCAGAGCTGACAGATTCCCTTTAAGTGCTGGAGGGTGTGCTTGCACACCCTATAGCAGTGAGAGGCTGTGTTGTGGGAAGTAGGCTGTAAACTGTGACCAGAACTGCCAGGAAAGAAAGGGAGGAGGCCCTTGCAGTGCTCCAGACTAAAAAAAATACCTAGGAGCCATTGGCTCCTGAACTGAAAAATTTAGGAGCCAAATAAAATTTTTAGGCGCCAAATTTAAATACATATAATCCAAAAAGACTTGGAAGAGATGTAACGTCCGGCCATTAATAGAATTGTCCTATCCTATTTTTTTGGCGGGACAAGGTGACTAAAAAATGGGGAATTGTGAGGTTTTCTTTTTTTTTTTCTTTTACGTGTTCACCGTATAGGAGATTTTTTTTATATTTTAATAGTTTGGACTTTTCGGATATTTATTAATATATTTTATATGTAAAATTGGGAAAGAGGGTGATTAAGGGGCCATTCAGACGGCCATAGTATTGTGGATCTGCAAAAATACGGATCTGCAATACCATGGATTCCGCCCGGCGTGTGTTCCGCAATTTGCAGAACACACGGCCGGGTGTCCTGTTCAAAATGCCTATTCTTGTCCGCTGTTGCAGACAAGAATAGGACATGTTCTATGATTTCTTGCGGAGCCGCAGCTAGGCAAGTTCACAAGCCGCCCATTGAAGTGAATGCAGCTGTATCTATTCTGCAAAATTGCGGAATAGATGCGGGCACATTCACATGGTCGTATATATATTAATATATATATATATATATATATATATTTTTTTTTTTTTACTTTTTATTTACTAATTATTGGCCTCCTTAGGGGCTAGAACTCTTGTCCTATTCACTCTAATAGATCTCTATCAGGATGAATAGGACTTTACACTCTCCCTGCTACCCTGGGCTTTGTGCACAGGGCAGCAGGGAGCTTACCATGGCAGCCAGGAGTTCAGTAGCGTCCTGGTTGCCATGGTAACCGATCGGAGCTCCGCGATTACATTGCTGGGCTCCGATCGGAACTGCCACTGAACCACCAATGAAGAGGGTGAGGGGGGGAGGGGACCCTGTGGCCACTGCCACCAATTATTATTATAGTTGGGGGGGTTGGGCACTGCGCCACCAATGAATAATACTGGGAGGGGGGGAAGGGGATGCACTGAGCCACTAATGATTATTATACTGGTTGGGGTTTTTATTACTGGGGAGGGCGCACTGCGCCACCAATGATGATAACTACGTTTAATACAACTACAGGAGGCGGGTACCAGCGCAGGATCACATAGCCGGCACCTGACCTGTATTATAGGGAGCTGCAATCAGTGGTAGTTAACCCCTCAGTTGCGGCACCCACCTTCTGTAGATGTATTAAACGTAGTTATCATCATTGGTGGCGCAGTGCGCCCTCCCCAGTAATAAAAACCCCAACCAGTATAATGTGTGTGCCCCCATCAGACCTCAGATCAGCCCACTGTGCCCCCATCAGACCTCAGATCAGCTCATTGTGGCCTCATCAGACCTCAGATCAGCCCACTGTGCCCCCATCAGACCTCAGATCAGCCCACTGTGCCCCATCAGACCTCAGATCAGCTCATTGTGGCCCCATCAGACCTCAGATCAGCCCATTGTGGCCCCATCGGACCTCAGATCAGCCCATTGTGGCCCCATCAGACCTCAGATCAGCCCACTGTGCCCCAATCAGACCTCAGATCAGCCTACTCTGCCCTCATCAGACCTCAGATCAGCCCACTCTGCGCCCATCAGAATAAAATGAAAAAATCTCTTACCTGTCCTGCGCCACGGCTCTGCTCCGTGTCCAGCGCTCCTCTGTCCTCCCGGCGCTGCACTATCACCTGACTGTGTGCAGCGTCAGGTTAGAGTGCGCGCACTACGTCCTGATGCTGTACGCCGTCAGGACAGTGCAGAGCCGTCCGGAAAGACAGAGGAGCGCCGGACCCGGAGCGGAGCGGAGCCGCGGCGCAGGACAGGTAAGAGATTTTTTTATTTTATCCGCTCCATGTTCTCTGATACTAGGCTAAAAGTCTTGTCGCTATTTGTAAAATCTAAGTCGCATTGCGACCATTTTGGTCGCCATCTGGAGCCCTGCCTTGTGAGCAGAATGTCAGCCATGCCGCCAGGGAAAGAGGAGTCACGGTGGGCACAAACTGCTACCATAACACTTCCCCATTGCCACTCTCTCTCCTCCACTGATTGACAGGGCCAGGCATCCTCATTGTTCTGAAGCCTGGCCCTGAAATCTCACATATGTGAGAGACTTCAAGTGAGTGCAGTTATGTGCAATGTATGATCAAATATATGATCAAAAATATGCTTTTAGGAAGGTGGCATAATAGGTTTTATCTCTCTAAGACTGTAATATCTATCAGAACACAGCTCCTCACTTCTCAGTCTCTGGCTGACAACTTCCCTGTTTGTCCCTATTCTACACACATTCTTCTTCTTTGTAATTCTAGCCTTTCCCTTCACTGTCCCAACCACCCTCATTCACAGCCCAGCACAGAATGACGCTAATTCTGCTAGGGCACTCCCTGCCTGCTGCAGCACTGATTGGCTCCCAGGCTGACAGGCACTACATGAGCCAATCAGGGCAAGCCCCCCCCCCCCACACTTCCTCTCAGGGTCATGTGAGAACCCTTTTTCCTCCCTATTGTTTTTTTCCTGCCAAAATGTGCACT
This sequence comes from Rhinella marina, assembly GCA_900303285.1. NCBI lineage: Eukaryota > Metazoa > Chordata > Amphibia > Anura > Bufonidae > Rhinella > Rhinella marina. Next base: position 47,702 of record ONZH01015113.1, on the reverse strand, counting down.
AAAATTGTGTTACGGCCGAAACAAACCTGAAAAGATTCTGGTTCGTCTGCCATCCAATAAATAGCTCAAACTGAACCTGGTTTGGTATGAACTGGTTTGCTCATCCTTAGTTCAGACATGCCGGCATGCGGTGTTTAAAAAAAAAAAAAAAAAAGAAAAAAGAAAGAAAGAAAACATTCTCGCTTGACTGCAGAGATTCTGAAAAGCTTTTATAAAACTGTTATAAACCTCATACAAATGGAAGGGAAATATGAGATATTCAAATTAAAATCAATAAAAGTTGAATTTAGAATAAACTGCAAGTCAAAGTGATGTGATCTCTCCCCTGCAGTGCAGTGAAGATGGCTCTGGACCCCCTTTTCTAATGAGTGGGTTCCATCAGTGAGGCCTCTAGAATTCAGACATTTATTGTCTGTCCTGTGACTAGGTGATAAATGTACTCTACATTGATGCACAACCGCTTTAATACCTTACTAACTGAACCACCAGTCATCAGTTGGATATTACAGTTAAGTTAAGGAAAGCTATTCTTCTGCTCTTGTTATTGCCCAAGGTACAGCATGATTCTATTTATTTTAATATACTTGACGTTTTTTGATAAAGAACATCCTAAATCCAAGGCTCTTCATTGGCGTCAGTCCACTAACACCCCCTCCACATGAAATCTTTAATAAGCCACTTTTATCCTACTCTTCATAGCTGAGATCAAAATAGCACATTTCTATTACTGCATAGAAAAATTGAACTTATCTTTTAACTTAACTGCCCCAGCTTGCATTTAACTTTGAGAAATATATCTATCTATCTATCTATCTATCTATCTATCTATCTATCTATCTATCTATCTATCACCAATCAGCAAAAATAGACTACAGTACACCAGATGTATGCAAAAATAAAAAAGTGATCTTTTCACCCATGTTCATAGCAGCAATGTTTCAGTCCTATCACAGGACATTTTTATCTATCAATTTCATAGTTATCTCATATCTATCTCTCTATATAACATATCTCTCTATATAGGTCATATCTCTCTATAACACATATATTTAATTTTTCTCGCTCTATATATCTCATGTATCTCTCTTTCTATTATGTGTTGGAGGTAAAAGCTTCCTTATGGAGACAAATATCTTCTAAGAGAAACTAAAGAAAAGTGAATTGCCTAAATGTTAGATGGTAGGAAATTCATTAGAGTACAGTGTTTCTGTATAAGTAAATTTTCAGTTAGGGGCTTAGCTGGGTCAGACTATCATTGCTGCAATAGAGCACCGGGTGCCCATTCAAAGTGTTGTTGTTAGCTGTACGCCATAGCTTCAAGCCCAGTCTTGTAACCAAGAGAAGGCCTGGCAGTTAATCAGAAAAAAAGGCAGCTGGACACTAAGACTAGGGCTACACGACGACATGTGTCACATGACAATTTTTATGATAGTCTATGGTGTCACACTGCAACATGCGACATTCATCCGAGATGGATTTTTCTGCGACTGTCGCGTCACATTTACAGCATGTCGCAGTGCGACACCATAGACTATCATTATAAAAATTGTTGCGCGACATTGGTACGACATTAATGTCGCGCAACACATGTTGCAGTGTATTTGTGCCCTATGTGTCGCGTGACTTATTGTCACGCTACACATGTCGTCATGTAGCCCTAGCCTTATACATGGCCAGAGTATGTGGTAGTGGGGTGTGATACTTGGAAGAAATGTTTTATCCATTCCATTGATAACCTTAACATGGCACCTAAAGAGAATTTCACCTAAACACTTATAAAATGGGTATATAGGAGAGAGTCAAATGTGGTGTCATTAGTGTTTTGGGCAAATCGAAGTTAACAAACAGGAATTTGACCCGAATTACAGGAAAAATTTGATTTGCCACAAATCCGAATCAGTTTTTTTTCTAAAATGTCTGTTGAACAGGGAACGAGGGATCACCCATAATGCAGTACAGCCAGGCAATCAGCAGGTAGCCAGCCTGTAACGGGGAGCCGGCGGCGCGCTTCCCCTCTGCCGTGCCGCCGGTCTCCCAGGAGTGCGCCGGAGCGAGGACGCAGGATGCGTCCTCGTCTCCATGACGACACTCACAGGAGAGGGTCCGGCACGCGCACTGATACAGAGCGTCCGGCGTCCTCCCCGCCCCCCTAGTAAACGAGCAGGCGGGGACATCTGAACGCTGGTCTGGGCAACCAGCGCTCAGAACATTTATTATATACCTGGTTTTGGGTCATGTGGCGCTGGCCACGCCACATGACCAAATTTGGTGCATATTTGAGCGCTGGTCACGTTTGGCCAGCGCTCGGTATGCAGATGAGGTCATGTGACGCTGGCCCCGTCACATGACCCAGTGGAGGGCTATTTAAAGCCACTAGTTGTCCTCCCTAATCGCCTGTGATTAGCGTTACAACTTTGATCAGTGCTTGAGCGACCTTGTGTTTGATTTGCTGTTTGACCCTGACCTTGGACTTGGACTTCGACCTCTCTTTGCTTCACCCCCGGTATTGACGTTATCTCCTGTGTATGACCCGGCTTGCTGACTATTCTGATATTGTGTTTGTTTCGTCTGTGTTTGTCTCTCCAATTGTTCCCTGTCCCTCCCTGTGCACTTATACAGAGCAGGGACCGTCACCGTGGTTGTCCGCGGCCGCCTAGGGCCGACTGAGGCAAGCAGGCAGGGAGAGAACGGGGGGGTATTCAGTACAGGGCGCACCTTCCCTTGTCTCCCTCGTGACACAGCCCCAGTGATGTTACAGCCCTATAAAAAGCATCCTCTTGCCAGTTTCCACCATTTTACAGTGAACTGAGCATAGGGAGAGACATGACAAGTGCTAGGGAAAGTGTTTTACAAAGCTTTTAATGGTATAATCTGGGATAGGGACAATGTAGGGCAATCGTAGGGAGAGTTTTCAGACACTATAGGGAGAGAAAAGAGAGACTGCAGCACGGTGCAGGCTCTGTAATCTGAAGGGATCCATAGGAGACAGTGCAGTTTGCATCAATCCCCTGTGTAGGGCACAGAGCTATCTAATTAAATGGTGTCCTCCACCTTGTTAATAGAAATTCCATTAGGCTTTGATTCTCAAACTGGGGTGAATATACTGTGTAATATAACTGTTATTGTGGTACCCACCTTGTTTAATAGATAAACAATTCTATTATGTCTTTACTCACAAGTTTGAGTGAATAAGCTGTCTAATATAACTGTTATTGGGGAGTCCACCTTGTTTAATAGATAATCAATTCCATTAAGCCTTGATTCTCATATTGGGGTGAATAACCTGTGTAATATAACTGTTATTGGGGTGTCTACGTTGTTTCATAGATAAATTATTACATCCACTTACAAGCCAAAAAACTTTGCGGTACTCACCCAGTTTCTTTTTGAAGCTTTTATTTCTTACAATTTAAAAAGACATGGTCGCTGATGCGGGCAGTACTCAGGCTACAGGTTGCGGCGACGGCCATTTCGTGCTGACCGCTCTTCGTCTGGCCCCTCCCGTGAAGCGTCAGCTCGCACGTTCCTCTTTTATGTTGCGTCTGACGTCATCACCATTGCAACAACAACAAACAGTACATTAAAAACATCTCCATTACAATTCTATCATATGAAAACTGCCAAATCATCTTTATCATTTAACCCAAGTGGGCCCATGGCATTTGTTCTTATTATCCAAGAGGCCTCCTTCTGTAGGAGTATACGATGCCTATCACCCCAGTCTTTGGTATATCTACAATTTCCACTCCTGCAAACCTGAGAACTTCTCTGTTCCCTCCATGTGCCTGCCTAACATGTTCTATAAGCCTAGGTGAACCAATGCCTGTTTCTATGGATTTTCTGTGCTCTCTAAATCTGACATATAAACACCTTATTGTTTTGCCTATATAGAATCTCCCACAAGGGCAAAAAATGACATATACCAAATACTGTGTCTTACATGACATAAAATGTTTTACCCTGGCATATACCTCCTGATAAAAATGATTTGGCAGTTTTCATATGATAGAATTGTAACAGAGATGTTTTTAATTTACTGTTTGTTGTTGTTGCTATGGTGATGACGTCAGACGCAACATAAGAGGAACGTGCGAGCTGACGCATCACAGCAGGGGCCAGACGAAGCGCGGACAGAGAAACGGCCGTCGCCGTAACCTGTATCTGAGTACTGCCCGCATCAGCGACCATGTCTTTTTAAATTGCAAGAAATAAAAGCTGCAAAAAGAAACTGGGTGAGTGCCGCAAAGATTTTTGGCATCTAAGAAAGTGGATGTAATATGTGGACTATGTTTTACTGAGCACCACCATTTAGTCACAAAAAGGCGGCGAGTGTGTATGGAGGCCGCGCAATACATAACTGCAGTGCCGACCCCGATGTGTTTTCTGAGTTGATAGATAAATTATTCCATTCGGCCTTGATTCTCATAGTGGGGTGAATAAGCTGTCTAATATAAAGGTTATTGCGGTGTCCACATTGACATTGAATAACTTATTTTACATATACAGTTACTGTTACTATACAGTATGTCCAACAAAGAGGTGCCAGGGCCCTCCAAAGGAACAGGCAGTGGCAAAAATCTTGCTGGAGCCAGTAGAAGTAGCAGCAGAAAAAGGGGTGGTGGTAGCAGCAGACGCACCAACAGCCCAGATCTGCCAATGTGATCCCACGGTTGTGTTTTGACAACCAATCCTGCTGTCCTGCAATGGTTGACGGGGTCTTTAATATCATCTCAACTGACATCAAACACCAGCCCGAAGTCTGTGGATTCCCCTGACATCAAACTTAATTGACATTGTCCAGGAACAAGCTCTGAGCCCTCACCTGTCTTGATCCCGCCTTTTTCCTTTGCTGCTCCTTCTTCCAGGCGAGTGAGGAAGATATTACTGAAGACAGTCAGCAGCTACTGCTCAGCCCAGATTTGGAAGTCCGCTACTTCCTCTTATAGGCATGCAAGTATCGACCGCGTTGGAGCAGGTGTTGCCAGCGGTCAGGGACATGTCCATGAGACTGATGAGGATGACATAGGTGACGAGCAAACAGTAGTGGATGATCATGTAGAGGATCGCACGTGGGAGCCAGGTGAAGAGGGGGCTTCATTGTCATCGTCATCAGGGGCGAGGGTGGCAGCTTGCCCGTGAGACAGTGGCAGTGTGGCAGCCTTCCACTGAGCCAGCAGGGTGCAAGCGTGGCCGTGTGCCAACAGGGTGGCAGCAGTGTAAGATTTAGAGCTAAATGTGCCCGGAGTAGACCGTCTGCTACTCAGGAGCCTGTCCGGAAACAGGTAGTGGTGCATGGCTTCATAGAGGGAAGGGCAGGCAGTTATTACACAGTGGTGGAGATAAAATGCCCTTTTCGCTGGTGTGGGAATTTTTTATCAATTCACCGGAGGATGTCAGTGTGGTCGTATGTAGGATCTATGGGCAGAAGGTGAATCGCAGCCAGGGTGCCAATTTTAGCACCACGGCTCTGCATCAACACATGCAGCATCACGATAAAGTGGCCTAGGAAAACTGTGGTGCTAATGCAGTGGTACAGCTTGGCGCATCTCTCAGCGGCACCCACCTCTTCTCCTGCAGTCATGGCATCACCACCTCAGCAGAGGGGAGCTGTGTTTCCTTACCATCGTCTAATGGTCCTGATGCTCCTCCTCCTCCTCGTCATGCATTTCGCCAGCAATTGATCAACGAGGCGATTACAAAGAGACAAAAGTATGCATGCAGTCATCCAACAGTACAAAAGCTGAACCTGCTCCTGGCCAAGTTGCTGGTACTACAGTCCCTCCCTTTCCATGTGGCTGACTCTGCACATTTCAGAGAACTGATGGCTTGTGCTGATCCAAGGTGGAGAGTCCCAAGCTGTCACTACTTCTCTAAAAAAGCTGTACCAGCTCTGCCTACATACGTACAGCAGAAGGTGGGTCAGTCCTTGAGCCTGTCGGTGTATGGTACAGTTTATGGCAGCGCCGATATGTGGAGCTGTAACTATGGTCAAGGACAATATCTGTCCTTTACAGCCCACTGGGTAAATGTGGTTCCAGCCCAGGCACACCAGCAACTTGGCCAGGTGATGGCAATGCCACCTCTGCGTTCGCATGCTGTGATTGCGGTGCAAATGTCCTCCTTTGCCTCGTGATCCTCCACCTTGTCTTCAGCCTCCACTGTAGGCACAGTTTGGAGTGGTTCTCCAGCATACCACCTATCCAGAGCATGGTAGTGTCACTCTTCTGCACCTGGCCAGCCTGGTCGAACAGAGTCACACCAGGGAAGAACTTCTCAGTGTCATCAACCAAGAAATTGAATCCTGGCTGTCTCGTCGCCAACTGAAGATTGGAACCATGGTCACAGAGAACGGGAGAACATTGTGTCGACGCTGTCAAGTAGGGCTGAACCATGCGCCCTGCATGGTGCATGTCTTTAATCTAGTTGTAAACTGTTCCTGAAGTCTTCCAACCAACTGCAAGACGTCTTGAATATGGTCAGGAAACTGTACATGCACTTCAGCTACTCTTACCCTGCAAAACACAACCTCCTTGAGCTGCAAGGGCAGAATGGTGTTCCCTAACATCACCTCATATGTGACGTTTTCACACGTTGGAACTCCACCCTCCACATATTGGACACACTATATGAGCAGAGGAAGGCTCTTGATGATGCAGGTGGACAGAGGTACTCCCCTGTGTGACTTCAACATTAGCCAGTGGCAGCTCATGCGTGACACCTGCTGTTTGCTCAGGCCCTTTGAGGAGGCCACTTTATTTGTCAGTCGCCAGGACTACAGGATGAATGATGTCATTCCACTCCTTCACGTTCTGAAGTAGATGCTGATAAATCTGTCTGGCCAGAGGACAGGAGACATGGTGCCTATATTTCACGGCCACCTGAGCCCTGTGGAGGCTGAACTGGCGGAGGAGGAGGAGGACATTAACCCCCAGGAATTGTATACATAAATTGGGGGTGTATCTGCCCAAGCAACAGGAGGAGCTGGGAGGTGATGAGGAAGACCAGGCAGATGACCCCGACAGACCGTGGCAGTATGCAGTGGATATGGAGGCAGGAGGTCCCACCGATTCCCTTGTGCAAATGGCCAGATGCATGCTGAGTTGCTTGCGTAGTGACAGTTGCATTATCACCATTCAGCAGAGGGATGACTACTGGCTGTCCACAATGTTAGACCCTCACTACTGGGCCAAAATGAGGGCCTTTTTTCCACCTGCTAAGAGGGATGATAAGCTCAACTACTATTGAGACATCGTATGTAGTTGGTCACTGCCCATCCTCATGAAGGTCTGACTGGGGGGGGCCCTGCGCTCATGCTCCTCTTCCATGGCTGCTGGAGATGGGGAGGCAGAAGGAGCTCCAGCTCCATCAGCAGCAACTTAAATCTTGAGTATCTAATGAGAACTTTTCTTCACCCGCCTAATGAAGAAAAAACCCAGCAGCAGCGGGACAAGGAGCAGAACCTGAACCAGCAGGTGGTGGCATACTGGAACTGCTCCCTGCCACGCCAAATCCAAGACCCTGTGGACTACTAGGCAGCCAAACTTGATTTGTGGCAGCAACTGGTTGAGTTTGCCCTGGACAAGCTTTCCTGCCCAGCCAGTAGTGTGGCATCAGATTGTGTTTAGTGCGGCGGTGGACATAGTTACCCCAGGGAGAACTTGCCTTTCAACAAGACATGTTGAGAGATTTACCTTTCCAAAAAATGAATCAGCCAGGATTTCTACAAACCAGTGCCTGATGCATCAGACTAGTTTATTCTGGCAGTAATGTCCTGACTGCAGTGTGCTGCCACTCCAGAATATTGTGAAAAATGGCTCATTACATCTGGCCACGTGCTTCAGCCACTATTCTGATGCTGCCCGCCGCCTGATGTCACACACCTGATGCCTCTGATGCCATCTTCTCCTACTGCCACCCACCATCTTGTGCTGTTACTGTTCTACCCATCTTCTGTCTTGTCAGAAGAACCGAAAAATAAAAAACACAATGGATCCTGTCTTTGGAGCATCCATAAGGCCTCTATCACACGGTCAGTATTTTGTATCAGGATTTGATCATGATTTGGAAGCCAAGATCCGGAGTGGGTCCAAAACACAGAAGACATGCAAATATTACCATCACGTGTCATCTCAGTTTTGGGCCCACTCCTGTTTTTTTTGGCCTTACCAATACCGATCAATTACTGACCAAATACTAACTGTGTAAAGGCGGATGCTCAAAAGACAGGATCTGTTTTATTTGTAGTTGTTCTGATGGATCAGAAGAAGGGAAAAATAAACAGTGACATCAACACAAACTTACTACTGACACCCTCTTCACTCTGTTATTGGGCCACTACTTGTATCAGCAGAACAGGTTCTGTAGAAATCTATGTGGAATCACCTGACGGTGTAAAAGGAGTGTGCTCTTTCACTCTATAGTAAAATCTTGGTCCACTGCACGGTTCTTTATACCTAGAGCTAACATTGACCTGTAAGGCTGAGCTCATGCTTCAGTTATTTGACCCGTAACTGAGTCTAAGACTGATGAAGTCACCTGCCTGTCATGCTGACCTACAGTAAGTGTTTCACTACCACAACGGACTAGCTATGCATGTTTCTGTGATGCAAAGTGATGTACAATGAGATACACTCTCCCTGCGGGCCAGGAAATAGCTGATTTAAAATGCGCTTTGTAACAAATTAATTCAGACTAAATCAAAATTTTTTTTTTGAAAAATTTGTCAAATTGTCTGCAACAAATTTTTGAAAACTTCGCTCATCTCTACTCAAAAGTATTGCAAAGTTGGAGGCAGATAACAGTATCCACCAATGACAGTAAGTGATAGTAACAGCTTACCCCCTCTAAATAATCACTAGGGATGAGCGAATTTCATATTTTGAAGTTCTTTTTCGGTTCCGGTTGTGGCATAAGCTGAATTGCGTTATGGATTCCGTTACCACGGACAATAACGCAATTCCATGACGGAATTCATAACGGAATGCCTTTAGAGGTATTCCGTTATTCATTCCGTCATAATAGAAGTCTATGGCCTGCATAACAGATCCGTCCGGTTTCTGTTATGCTGGAGTCCATAACACAATTCAGCTTATACCACAACTCGAACCGAAAACCAACTTCAAAATATGAAATTCGCTCATCCCTAATAATCACCTCTGCACAACTTGCACAGCATTCCTAGAAACTCTCCTATAGAGATTAATGAACATCTCAAGTCTACAGGTTCTATGGTCCACATACTGTAGCTACTGTCTCTGAATGTTTTAAACAGCTCAAGCAAAATGACTTCCCCCAATAATCATTTACAGAAAATAGAGTAAAGAAATCTACAAAAAACAGATTACAAAAACAGAATATCTATCAGTATCTGTTTTATATTTAAAAAATATAGGTGGTACATTTCCTTTATAATTCCCCATAAAATAATTCTGGAGCATCTTTTCTTAGAACGCTACGTTGTGCCGTCCCTTTATGATTCCTCATAGAAATGTATAAATATGAGTGTTACAATTCCTCTATTGGAATATCTAATGGTGGTGGGGTGGGTCTACACTGTCTGATTTCTCCAGCTGGTGGCACCTAGTTGTCAATTCATTCATATACGTCTTGGAGGAATAACAGTGGAATAACACAACATAGAGTTCTAAGAAAAGATGCTCTGGAATTATTTAAAACAGACATATCAAGAGAGGTAACAGGTACTCTTTGAAGATAATCTGTCACCACAAAATGCAGTGAAATCTGCAGACAGCATAGGGCAGTATAGAGCAGGAGGAGTTGAACAGATTGATACATAGTTTTCTGGGACAATAGTCTACAAAACGTGTAGTTTAATTTAAATCTCTGCTACTTCTGAGTTCAATTATACATGGGGCCGTCTTTATCAGTGACTAGCAGAAGGACCCAGCTTCGCCTGGGTATATTTCATCTATTTCATTTAATGTTTCTGCCTGTCGTTGCAGAGAGAAAGTCAATGCAGCTGACAGAAGTTGATTTTCACCTTCATTTTTTCAATGCGCATTGGCTGCAGAGTGGGAGGGGGCGTGCCCTGATCGGGTCGGGGGCGTGGTTTAGCTGGACTTTGGGGGGGTGCTTTTAAGTCCTTCTTTTGAGGGTGGCCTGAATTACAGGTCAATGCTATGGTAATTTATGAGGAAACACAGTGGGTAGCAGTGGAAGAAAACATCGCTTTGCACGGGTATCTTTATTCTGTTTCATTTAATGTTTGTGTGTGTCATTGCAGAGAGAAAGTCACCCTCCCTCCCACCTCTGCAGCTGAAGTTGATTTTTACCTTAATTTTTTCAATTCCCATTGGCTGTGGAGTGTGGGAGGGGGTGTGGCCTGACAGTCAGGGGCATGGCTTAGTGAGACCTGGGGCAGGGGTTTTAAGTCCTTCTTTGTAGAGTGGCCTGAATTACAGGTTGATGCAATGGTAATTTATGAGGACACGCAATGGGTAGCAGTGGAAGAAAACACCTTTTATTACTACTGAACGGTCGTAGCCTAATATTAGTCTATTTCATCTAATGTTTCTGTGTGTCGTTGCAGAGAGAAATTTACCCTCCCACCCCAGCAGCTGACAGAAGTTGATTTTTACCTTCATTTTTTCAATCCCCATTGGCTGCGGAGTGGGAGGGGGCGTGGCCTGACAGAGTCGGGGCGTGGCTTAGCGAGACTTGGGGCGGGGGTTTTAAGTCCTTCTTTTGAGGGTGGCGTGAATTACAGGTCGATGCCATGGTAATTTATGGGGACACGCAATGGGTAGCAGTGGAAGAAAACATCGCTTTGCACAGGTGTATTTAATGTACTTCATTTAATGTCAACCTCCCTCCCACCCCTGCAGCTGACAGAAGTGATTTTTACCTTTATTTTTTCAATCCCTGTTGGCTGCGGAGTGGGAGGGAGCGTGGCCTGACTGAGTCGGGGCGTGATTTAGCGAGACCTGGGGCGGAGGTTTTAAGTACTTCTTTTGAGGGTGGCCTAAATTACAGCTCAATGCCATGGTAATTTATGAGGACACGCAATGGGTAGTAGTGGAGGAAAACATCTTTTATTACTACTGAATGGTCTAGTCTAAAATTAGTGTAAAACATAAGTTTTTGGTAAAACATAATATTTCTGGTAACCGGAATACCCCCTTTAACAGTGTCATCCACAGCGCTCTGCCCCTTTAACCTCTTCGCGCTATTTGACTGCTGTTTAGGCGTCTGGCTTGCCATGGTATAGCTAAGCCTGATCAAGCTCCTGCTAAAGTCAGGAGCCTGATCAGGCTTACTGTGACAGAAAATACACTGCAGTACACAAAAATCCAATTTTTCCCCCATATAAGCACCTTTGTAATTGGTTAAAAATTAAGAAAATAAAATACCCTAAACATATTAGGTATCGCCGCGTCCGTAACAACCAGCTCTATAAAAATATCACATGACCCAACCCCTCAGGTGAACACCGTAAAACAATAAAATAAAAACTGTGTTAAAAAAGCAATTTTTTGTCACCTACCATCACAAAAAGTACAACACCAAAGCCATCAAAAAGGGCATATGCCCCCCAAAATAGTACCAATCTAACCGTCTCCTCATTCCGCAAAAAATGAGCCCCTACCGGAGACAATCGACAAAAAAATAAAAAAACTACAGCTCTCAGACTATGGAGAGACTAAAACACGTTTTTTTTTGTTTCAAAAATGACATTATTATAAATAAATAAAAAAAAGTATACATGTTAGGTATCGCCACGTCCATAACAACCTGCTCTACAAAAATCTCACATGACCTAACCCCTCAGGTGAACCCAGTAAAAATGAATAAATAAAAACTGTGCCAAAATTACCAATTTTTGAGTCACCTTGCCCCAAAAAGTGTAATAATGAATGATCAAAAAATCATATGTACCCAAAAATGGTAACAATAAAAATGTAAACTCTTCCTGCAAAAAATGAGTCCCTACACACGATGATCGGCAGAAAAATAAAAAAGATATGGCATTCAGAACATGGAGACACAAAAACATAGTTTTTTTTCAAAAATCCTTTATTATGTAAAACCGAAACAAACAAAGAAAGTAGACATATTTGATATCATTGCATCCATAACAATCTGCTCTATAAAAATACAGTAGCACATGATCTAACCTGTCAGATGAACACTGTACAAAAAAAAAACTGTGCCAGAACAGCTATTTTTGGCTAACAAAAAGCGTAATATAAAGTGATCAAAAATCATATGTACCCCAAAATAGTATCAATAACACTGTCACCTTATCCCTTAGTTTCCAAAATACGGGCACTTCTTGGTTGTTTCTACTGTAGGGTTGCATCAGGGGGGCTTCAAATGGGACATGGTGTCTAAAAACCAGTCCAGCAAAATTTGCCCTCCAAAAACCATCTGGCGCACTTTTTCTTCTGCGCCTTGCCATGTGCCCATACAGTAGTTTACGACCACATGTGGGGTGTTTCTGTAAATCGCAGAATCAGGGTAATAGTCATCTCCATTTTCCTTTAAATCTTGTGGAATACATAAAGGGTTAACAAAGTTTGTAAAATCAGTTTTGAAAACCTTGAGGGGTGTAGTTTCTAAAATGGGGTCATTTATGGCGGTTTCTATTATGTAAGCCCTACAAAGTGACTTCAGAACTGAATGGGTCCTTAAAAAAATGGTTTTGGAAAATTTCTTAAAAATTTAAAGAATTGCTTCTAAAATTCTTAGCCTTCTAACGTCCCCAAAAAATAAAATTACATCTACAAAATGATGGCAACATAAAGTAGACATATGGGAAATGTAAAGTAATAACTATTTTGTGAGGAATCACTATCTGCCTTAAAAGCATAGAAATTCAAATTTAGAAAATTACAAATTTTTCCAAATTTTCTGTAAATTTAGGATTGTTTTTATAAACGGTGATTTATTTTGACTCAAATTTACCACTGTCATGGAGTACAATTTGTCACGAGAACACAATCTCTGAACGGCTTGGATAAGTAAAAGTGTTTCAAAGCTATTACCACATAAAGTGACACATGACAGATTTCCAAAATTTGGCCTAGTCTTTAAGGTGAAAAATGGCTATGTCATGAAGGGGTTAAAGCATTGAATAGAAATGGCTGTGTTGTTACCTGAGCTCCTCAGCTGGCTGCTAATTACCTGGCAGTGTTGTTATGGAAACCTGCCCTCCCTGTGTGTCTGTGCAGAGAATGGCAGTTGAGGTTTGAAAGCAAAGCTCCCAGGCTAATATTGGCAAATGCAGGTCATATTTTGGGAATATCTCGGGAACGGTATGTCCTAGAGAGCTGAGACCTGGTCTAAAACCTTCCCGGACACCTGATGTACCTGTGTGCCGAATTTGGTGAAAATCGGTCCAGTAGTTTGGTCGCGCATAAAGAACAGACGGACAGACAGACAGACAGAAACTCATTTTTATAATATTAAGAGATTAATACCATTGTCTGTGTAACTCACTATACATACATAGATACCTGTCATTCACTGATAAGACAACAACTGTGTACTTCTGAGCCCAGACAAAAAAAATGAAGTTTAAATGATAAATTACAAGCTTTGCTGATTTTTTTCCTCTCCTCACAAATACAGAACATATCAATCTGCTTGACAACTTCCGCTCTATAAGGCTAGTTTCACACTGGTGATAAACTGTCCCAGCAGTTTGTTCCAAAAAAAAAACAGCCTGCTGGAGTTCATTGTGTCTACCATAGCCAGAAACTGCCAGAGCACATCCAGGCCACATAGACTATAATAGGACCTGACAGTGATCCAGTCTGTTTCCGGCTTTAGTGCTGAGATTCAGCTGGACAAATACTGCTGCAAGCAAAGTTTTTTGTCTGGCCAAATCCCCGCACTAATGCTGGAAACAGGTTGGACCACCACCGGGTTCCATTATACTGTAGTCAATGTGCTCCATCAGAAAAAGGCAGTATCCAGCTATCATGGATACTATGAATTCTGTCAGGCTGTTCCTCTACCAGAACAGCCTGCCAGAACAGTTTACATCGAAGAGAATACTCTTCTTGCTAGCCTCGACGTAGAGGCCCTCTACAGTTCCATCCCCCATAAGAAGTGTCTTGAGGCCATTCAATATTCCCTGCAGGAACATGGTAGGGAATTTGGTCCTCATAACAAATTCATCCATCTTCTTGATTTTATTTTACACCACAATGTCTTCTTGTTCAACCGTCGTTTCTACCACCAGCTCAGGGGTGTCAACATGGGGAGTCCATTCTTATGCCCTTGTACCTGGGCTAGTGGTAGAAATATGTGGTGTTTGGTGAAGAGCTTACGAAATGGTCCTCCTTCATTTTGGTGTGGCTAAGGTACATGAATGATGTCCTGATTTTTTTGGAATGGAGCTCAAGAGGATTTCAGTAACTTTGTTAAAGGTAACCTGTCATCTCCAAAGCACCCCCTGAAGTAGAGTAAGTGTAAATGATGCTGAATCCGAATATGTAAGTTTTATCTTCATACTTACTTCCATTCCGACGCTGTGCTCCCACAAACCTGCAGTAAAATGTACTCACTGGACTCCAGTGCTCACTCACATAATGGCGAGGACTCAAAGAAGAGTCCTCTCAATGCATTTTACTGCTGGTTTGTGGGAGCACAGCGTCAGAATAGAAGTGAGTATGAAGATAAAACTTACATATTCGGATTCAGCATCATTTACACTATACAACGCTTACTCTAGTTCAGGGGGTGTTTCGTTTAGCTTTTCCTAGGCCAGTGAGGTTCATCGGTCATGTGGCCTAGGAGCAGCTCAGCCTCATTCAATTGAGCGCCGGTACCTTCTCAAACCGCTGATCGGTGGGGATCCCGGGTGTTGGACCCCCACCAATCAGATACTGATGACCTATCCTGAGGATAGGTCATCAGTAGTAAAATCCTTTAAAACCCCTTTAACATCAATAAGTGTTAAAATCAATAAGTTCACATTCTTGATCTGACTATCATGAAGGCCTTGGACGGTAAGATCCACACCAGCCTTTTTCGTAAAAAAACTGCCACTAACAGTTTTTTTACATTGGGAGAACTTGTCATCCTCTCCCATTAAAGAAAGGCATACCGAAGGGGCAGTTCCTATGACGTAATTGTTCCCCCCTCTCCGTTTTTCAAGCAAATGCTACAGACCTGGAAACTAGGTTTTTGCGACGTGGCTATCCGAGAAAAGTTCTAACCTATCAACATTCGCTATCATGTACGCATGAATCTCTGCTCAATCCCAGAAAAAGGGAAGATAAGGACGAGCAGATCCGCCTGATAGCAACCTATGATGCAGCAAATGCCCCATCCAGGACATCCTACTTAAACCCTGGGGTATTCTCCAGATGGATAAGGATGTTGGACATTTGGTATGGAACACTCCGGAAGTCACTTTTCATAGAGGTCGTAACCTGAAACATCGGCTTGTTCTTAGCTTCTTTCAAACCCCTTGCCCTAGTACATGGTAAGAGTGTTTACCAAAAGGGACATTTTGCTGTGGGGGCTGTGTGGAGTGTGACTCTATCAAACTTAGATGTACCTTTGTGAGTAGGTCTTTTATTAACTGTAGGTCTTCTGGCTTGGTTTATTGGCCACTTGTGTGTGTGGTTTGCAATATGTTGGCAAATGATGTTAGGAAGCAATCAGATACCCCCATTGCGCGCCACATCAACACCCATCACTCGGGCGACACTCGAGTCATTTCTTTCCAGGGGATTGAATTAGTTAGACCTTCTCCTAGAGGGGGCAAACTCGACCAACTGGTTCTCCAAAAGGAGGCCCAGTGGTCTTTTAGACTGGGCACGACCCACCCTCAAGGACTGAATGCTTGCTTTTTTAATTAGACCCTGGATGCATATTTTATGTCTTTATGCATCAATATCTCCTCTGGGACATCATTTATGCCAACATATTGATACATATGAGCTTCATTGGGGCATCAAACTGTGAGACATGAGACACCTGATGTTACACTCTTTTTAGGTGCCTGTTGTCATCTCATATGTTCTGTGTGTATACAGCAACATCGTCATCTTGTGGTGTCTCATGATAATTGTTGCTGTATCACACTGGGTATTTAGCTTTGAGATCTTATTAATTATTGACTTCTTTACTGGCATTTTTAAGCAGCTGGACTGTTTAACAGCTGTTTGATAGTTTGTCTAGATATTGATGTCTGCAGTTTTATTGAACTACGACTGCATTTAGATTTTTGCCTCCGGCCCTCACTGTTCCGTTCAATTTGTTCCCTGTTTTGCTTTCCAAGGTAATGTTGATTCAATTCAGATGAAACGTGTCGAGTTTAGATGAATAACGTGGAGGTTTTAGCTAGCCTACTTGCTAGTGTCACTGCAATTTAGGACAAGTACCAAATTAGGAGACTTCACTCAATACTCAGTTGTCTGCGGGGTTCAAATTATATTAATAAGTTTTTCCCCTTTGTGTTAGGGGGTGTGGTCGGCCTAAGAAATGCACATCCAGACTCATTGCTGGTCATGTCAGATCTCTCCTGGTTACGCCAATTTTATTAGATGTACATGATGGTTAAATTACACCCCCATTAGCCATCAATTTTAATATATATCCAATCAGAATCATACAAGTATACATTTAACAACGAATCAAATCAAAAGAATGATGATGGCGGCTGCTAATGCTAATTAGGACACGTACACATTACTTCATCCACCTGGAAAATTCTTACTGTCTGCAAGTTCCTCTTTTCCTATAGAAATCAAGTGATCATGACTCATATTTATTTTTAAGCGTAAAGTGGCATCTAATGGAGAATAATAAGAAGATGGTGTCTATTTGATAATGAAATACAACCTAGCACAATTTTGTTCCTCAACTACTTAATTTCTTTAAGTAGTTAGGGTGTGTTTATCCCCGCATGTTCCCTGATGGTCGATATACCTAATAAAGTTATCACAGTTCCCGTTACAGGGTTGATGTATGTGGGATCGGTATTTGGGGGCCATACATGCTTTAGCCCATGACAGGCACTTAGTGGCCCCCCTTTCACACCCTTTCTATGGTGTCATTGCACCACGCTGTGCCATCTGGGGTACGGTGTCACAGAGACCCCTCCTGTTTACTACTAGTTGGCCGTGTGGTGTTTTCACATTTTACTTGGGCACCATCCCCAGTGCAGTCTGGACTGTGGATTCCGTCTGGACTACCTTTAGTTTTCATGACTTATTTGCTCATAGTCCTCTGATTGGTCCAGCTTTACGGGGGTTATTTAGGTGTCAATTAGCATATGGTCATTGTTTTAATCAACTCTAATAAAGATTAGTTTTAGCTTAGCACCCCTTTTTCCTGCAATTTTTGACAAGGTCTAGGGACATATACTTCTTCCTTATAGATTTGTCCGTGATTAGCTAGTGTGAAACTAGCCTAAACATGTTGCCTGCAGATTGCACTTCATTTCATTATGACAGGTTCTTTAAAAGATAAATCAATATCAGATTGTGGGGGTCCAACACCCAGCACCCCAACAATCAGCCATTCTTTTCATGACCTTCACCAGGAAACTATACAGTGAACAGAACCGGAAGCAGATGAGATTCAATAAAAATTTCACAAAAATGTTTTACATACACATAAGTTTTTAAAGAGACAGCACTCTGATTTGTATGTGTGCAGAAGCCATCCCTTTTCTTTCCAAAAACCTGTTGAAAAGCTTCTACAGTGAATAAGTGTACAAATAAAAGTATTTTCCAGAAATCACTGTCAGGGTATATATTTTGGCCTTAGACTGTGTCCAATTATGCATTTACAAAAATTCTATGCAGCACAGACTAGTACACCTAACCTGACATATCTATCAGCATCACAGCTGCCATATGTCATAGTAGTGAACTCTGCTGCTGTAGGCTCAAACGCTATGTCAGACGTAGGGCAAGCTTGGGTGGTAGGAGAGGTGATGGCAGAAATTATATGATCATCGCTGGTGGGGGCTTTGTATGTGGTTTCTCCACAGTTTTGGTCGTTATTGTATGGGACTCTGTCCGATTGCCATTTATTTTTCTAAAGAATTGATAAAAATTGTCTTATTTTTCAAAAACTGACGAAAACTTAAGTTTATTTCAAATCGTCTTGTCTTCTAAAAAATCTAAATCGTGTACTTGACTCCTAATGTAAAGCTAGAACCAATGACCAATGTAAAGCTAGAACCAGTGCTATACTTCACATGTGTCCAGAGATCTCCCCATTCATTGCTCCAATAGCTCTGCTAGATTTATATCAAGCTGGCAGCTCAAAGAGGTGTCTTTTCTGCTGCAGGTCAGGGGGTGTGTTCATGCTCTTCCTATCACAACTCAGGAGGCAGTTATCTAATATATAAAGCTGAGTGTATGTGTATGTCCGCTAAAGGGATCTGCACAGTCGCAGCTACAATCACGAAATTTGACACACAGGTACATCAGGTGTCCGGGAAGGTTTTAGAACGGGTCTCAGCTCTCCAGGACGTACCGTTCCTGAGATATTCCCAAAAAAGGCATTAGCCAATAGACGCCTGGTCACATGACCCTTATCAGCCAATAGAAGCTCACATGCAGTTAGTCTCCACACACACCAGGTTTCCATAACAACCTAGACAGTTCACTGCTGTAGGTCTGCTTTAAAGGGGCAGAGCGCTGTGGATGACACTGTTAAAGGGATATTCCGGTTACCATAAATATAACCTATGTTTTAGACTAACTCATCATCAATCATTACCTCATATAATGTAAATTACCTCATATATTGTAAATTTCACATATTTACCGTTCAGCAGTAATAAAAGATGCAATACAATAGAAAACGCTGTCAGCACTGCCGCCGGTGTCACAATTCACATTGCGCCCTCCGCCCAGGCGCACCAGTAATGCGGTGAAAAAATGGTGCTCAGCCCAAAATAGGTCCAAAATACAATCCTCTGATAGAAAAGAAAACAGGCGGCACTCACCAATAAATCTTTCATCTTTATTCCATAAAAACAGCAGGCAATAGATGCGGGTACAGCACAGATCACAAACAGGCAACAGCCATTTTGCGCCTTCCGCGCTTCCTGAGGCCTCCACATGACGACGTCGACGTGGTCACATGATATAGACGCACGTCTACATTAGACAACAAACATGAATTAAAGTAACATACATTACATGAATACCGCAAGGTAATTTTTATCATTAAGACCCAAAGGACCCATAGCATTAGTTTTAATGATCCACGCCGCTTCCCTTTGAAGCGGCTTCTATCCCCTCCACGTTCAGGGGTGCACACCAATTCAATTCCTGCACATCTTAGTACATCATTTCTCCCTCCATGTGCGTCATGGATATGTTCAATTTGTTGTTGCTCCTATACGGGTTTCAATAGATCTCCTATGCTCTCTAAACCTGATATACAGACACCTAATTGTATTGCAGGGGCAAAAGATCGCATAAACTACAAACTGAGATTTACAAAGGATAAATTGCCTTACAACATGTTCAACACTTCCCAGCTCCAAATATCTCGTTTTATGGAGATTTTTATGTAAATTTTATGGAGAAATCTACACATGGAGCACTGTCCACATCTATAATTCCCGGCTGGGGCAGCGTTACCCAACCATTTTGTAGCGTCAATTGACGTTGAGAGCTTGTACACCAGGATACCACAGGAGTTGGGGGTTCAGTCAGTCCGCAGTATTCTTGAGAGGCAAGGGAAGAGTAATTTATATGTGGAATTTGTAACTGAAGCATTGTCTTTCATATTGACCCATAATTAGTGATGATTGAGCACCCAGGTGCTCGTACGCTCGGGTGCTCTGGCCGAGCACTCAGGGGTGCTCGAGTGCTCAGCCGAGCACCCGAGCATAATTGAAGTCTATGGGAGTAAACCAGGCATTTTGAAAAAAAAAATTGGGCACTTGTGTAAACCAGGCACTTCCATCATGAACTCCATTAAAAGTCAATGGATGACGGATCCATTTACTATTGTGTCACACCAAACGTATCCGTCCTCCGTTGACTTTCAATGGAGTTCATGACGGATCAGTCATGACCCCAATGTAAGTCAATAGGGACGAATCCATTTACTATTGTGTCACACCAAACGGATCCGTCCTCCGTTGACTTTCAATGGAGTTCATGACGGATCAGTCATGACCCCAATGTAAGTCAATAGGGACGGATCCGTTTACTATTGTGTCACACCAAACGGATCCGTCCCCATTGACTTGCATTGGGGTCATGACGGATCCGTCTTGGTGCGGGGAGGGGACTTGAGCATTGCGCTCGAGTACACTCGGTGTTTGGCCGAACATGCTCGCTCAACACTACCCATAATGCATGCTTGTTTGGCAAGCAATGGTATGCACAAAGAACTGGGACGGCAATGGGAACTCCGGTCTCCTGTACCTTTGCTAATTTATTCCTAGCAGTGTTTGAAGACAGATATGTATTTTCTGGAGTTTTCTGAGTTCGTGGAGTATTTAAATAGAACTAATCAGATGAATATGCAATTAACCAGTAAGATTAGTAGGGAAGAATTAGAGTTCCTTGATGTGAAAGTTAGTGTAAGGGAAGATGACTTACATACCACAGTGTTTAGGAAAATCTACCTCCACGAACTCCCTCTTGCACCATGGTAGCTTCCACCCTCCGCATTTCAAAACTGCCGTACCGTATGGGCAATTTATGCGTAGAAAAAGAATAGTTTCGGATAGTGAGGAGTTCATTGAACAATCTAGAGATTTGAAAAAAAGGTTGCTACAAAGAGGTTACCCTGAGAGATTGATCGACTCTGCATTTGTGAAGGCCCAGAGGCAGGATAATTAAATTTTTTAGAAGAAAAAGATAAGAAATGTCAGCAAAAATGTACGTTCAGTGTTCACCTTTGATTATACACCTATGGCCCCACCTATACACCTATAATCAAGAGACCTATTGTCAACAATTGGCATGTGCTCGCTGAGGATGAGATTTTGAAGGAGAAGACCCAGCATATGCCTTTTGTGAGTTTTAGAAGAAGTAAGACCATCAAGGACATATTAGTAAAAAGTCAGTTTAAGGCTCCATTCACATGTCCTGTTTTTCTTTCCTGATTCGATCCTGATTTTTTCAGGACCCATTGAAATGAATGGATCAGGATCGAATCAGGAATGAAAAACAGGACGGATGGAGCCTAAGGAAAAGGATTTGAACTGGTTCTGACACCCTCAATCCGTCTGTGTGAACTAGTTGTCAGACAGCTAAACTCTTTCCTATCAATTCACTGAGCTGGACGCAGGGGGGTCCTTTTCAACTTTTATAATAGGATCAGTGTAAAACTACAAGAAAATAACAGTATTCAGTATAAAGTATACAGCATATCTGAGTACATCACATTATGTAGATACATCGATTATATAGCATAGTGAATGTAAGGGACAGCTGCAAGACAGAAGAGATAGCTCTAAAGACATCAGAACTAGAAAGCTATCAGTGACAACACAGGGAATTATAGTAACTCACCGACTGTGCTATGATGAGGAAAACAACAGAAGAACTGACTGTCTAATGGAGGTACATAGTGAGTCAGCCTTGCATGTGAAAAGATGGCTGCTAAAAAGGAAGGGGGCCTAAAGCCAGTCCAGAGGAGATTAGAGTGTCACAATTGGCCAAGAGAATCCCACCGGCACCTGAGGTGTCCGCTGTGCCAGCTGGTGCGGCGGAGGCAGATGGGGCATCCACTCCGCCACCCAGGAGGAGAACAATAACACCTTCCATGCGGCAGAATCCCATCGTGCCTGCATCAGTGACAGCCCACACCCAGACCCTATGGGACCATAAGAAAGCGGTGGAGGACTGGGTCATCCAAGTGCTTGACCATCCGAGGCCGGGAGACCCTACGCTGGACGGCGTAAAGGAACCATCCCATGGTTTTCAGTCGAGCGAGGCAGTGGCTTCCTTGTGGATGATGAGGACGGGGAGGAGTACTTTGTGGGACGCAGGTCTGTGAAACGGTCTTACCTGCCCCAAGCCCGTCTTAGCCTGTACGTGTGGGCTCAGGTGGAATATACCACCATGGCATCCCTGAAAGGCCCCTTTGCTACAGGGGTAACGTTATTGTCTAAGCCCCTGGTACCTGCATCGCCAGCCAAGACCTGGCCGGATTATACAGCAGCCACAGGATATGTGCGCTGCCTACAAGAGTTACCAGATGGTACCCTCCGTTTCAGGGAGAAGCCACAGCCGGAGACTCTGATCCCTGGATTGCCACCACCACCACTACCACAGTCCTTTCACCTGGGTCAGCTGACTGCATCATCTTTCACATTCCAGCCCACGGTGATCCAGTACAGCTACCGTTGAAAATGAAGTCAGCAGCAGCAAGGGGAGATGGCAGTTTTTCCTTGGGTGCAGCCTTGCCTGAACCGCTGCAACCAGAAGTCCTTACCCCTGCTGACCCGGCAGGAGTATCCGGGAAGGTGAAGGCTCATGTGGCAGCAGCACTCACCAGTGTGACCACCACCCGGCCAAGTCCAAATTCAAGCAGCAGAGGGCAGTGGAGCTCAACCACGGCAGCCAGCTTGGCCTACAGGAGGCAGGAGCGTGTGTCTTTTAGTAGCAGCAGTAGCAGCGAGGAGGACTTCAGGTCCCTCATCTGAGGAACCCTTCTACAACTGTCTGTCTGGCTGATTTAAAGGACACCTCATGGAGTCATGGTCTGGACCTATGGGAGCCACAACATGGACTGCACCTGACGGGTGAGAGCTAGTTGGCACTTGTTTTTAATGTATCTAGTTTGTATTGCCCCCTGTTTGACTCTCACCCCATTCTGCACAAAATTCCCAGTTGCGCCTAAGCGTGCCTATTTTCCTTTTTCCCCCCTTCTCAGGTTATTTGGGAGCCCCCTTTGCAAAAAGGGTTCTCTATTTGCTGCTATTTTATATTATCCATGTGGATTACATGTTACCTGTTTGGATTACAAAATTACCTCACGTGGATTACAATGAAATTTTGGACTATGTGTTCCAGTGTTTTATGCCAAGCAGCCATGAGGAGAGACTCAAACGTATATCTGAGCCTATTATGCTTGCAAATGTGAAATTGATTGCACTAAAATGTTAGCATAATTATGTCTTTGCAGTATTTTAGCAATAATGTTTTTATAGGCTCAGCAATGTTCGAACACTTTAGCTTGTGTGAATCCTTTTTAGTCTACAATGTGTCTATTATGCACTTATTGTATGTTGTGTTTGGTAAATTATGCACTTAGCCGGATAATTAGCACCTTACTTTTCTAGCTCATATAGACTGCCTCTGAGGACTGTACGCCTAGCCTTGTGTGTGTGTATGACGCAATCGCGAGTCAATAGTACACTAAGGATTCGTACACACTTTGTACACTAATATTTACGCATTTAGTTCAGTAGCGTACTTTTAACAACGCTTAGACTGTATGTTCGTAATTTGTGCAGGAATGTTCGCAAAACGATTATTTTTTAATGCAACTTCGACCGAATAAATTTGTATTAAGAACAAACCTTGTCATAAATTCGTCGATTATTCGCTGAAGCGAATTTTTGAAGATTCGCTCATCTCTAGCCAGACCCCTAATGTACATTATACTGGAATCTGTTCAAGTAAATTGTCTTCCAAAAAATCAATTTATCAGAGTTGTGTACCTGTCTTATATTGTAATGGATTTTATTTAAAGGGGTTCTGCAGTTCTGTAAAACTGATGATCTATCCCCTGGATAGATCATCAGCATCTGATCGGCGGCGGTCCGACACCCGGGACCCTCCTGCAGCGCCGCTGCCTTCTCAAACAGCTGATCGGTGGGGACCCCGGGTGTTGGACCCCCACCGATCAGATACTGATGATCTATCCAGAGGATAGATCATCAGATTTAAAGAGCTACAGAACCCCTTTAATGTATTTTTCTAAAAACAATTGTTAAAAATCTCCACGGTGTCTGCTTACCAAATATTCTCTGTCTGCCAGCTTTGCAGACAGAGAATAAGGCTAGTTTCACATTTGTGTTTTCCTTTCCGGTATTGAGATCCATCATAGGATCTCAAAACTGGAGGAAAAAACTTCAGCTTTGTCCCCATTCATTGTCAATGGGGACAAAACTGAACGGAACGGAGTACACCAGAATGCATTCCATTCCGTTGGTTGCATTCCCATGATGGACAGAAAAACGCTGCAAGCAGCATTTTTGTGTGCATCATGGGATACTGATCAAGACGGATCCGACATGAAACACAGTGTAAGTCAATGGTGCCACATCCATTTTCTCATACACAAAAGAAAACAGATCTGGCACCCAGAGGCGAAGCTACTGGGGGGGCAGAGGGGGCGACGGCTCCGGGCCCAGTGACTCAGGGGGGGCCCAGCAAGGATGACTAACAGGCGAATACAAGTGAGCGCTTCCATTATGGAAGCGCTCACTTGTATTTAGGGACCCCCATCAGACCTCAGATCAGCCCACCCAGCCATATAAGATTAAAATAAAAAACCTTTCTCACCTGTCCCGCGCTGCGGCTGCCCTCCGGTCTGGCGCTCCACTGTCTCCCTGGCCGGCGCGAACTATGACCTGACGCTGCACGCACAATGTGGGCATATTACAGGGGGGCACAATGTGGGCATAGTACTGGGTGAACACTGGGAGCACAACATATTACTGGGGAGCACAATGTGGGCATATTACTGGGTGCACAATGTGGACATATTACAGGGGGGCACAATGTGAGCATATTATAGGGGGGAAAATGTGGGCATATTACTGGGGGCACATTACTGGGGACACAGCTGGTCATATTACTGGGGCACAGCTAGTCATATTACTGGGGGCTCAGCTGGGCATATTACTGGGGGCACATAACAGGGCATAGTATTGGGGGGCACGGCTGGTCATATTACTGGGGGCACATAACTGGGCATATTACAGGGGGAACAGCTGGTCATACTAATGGGGCAGTAAGGGGACTGGGTGGGATTAGGTGTATAGTTATGTTTTAGGTTGAGTTAGAGGCGTGGCGAGTGAGGGGAGATTAGGGGAGTGAGGTCTGATAAGGGGAGTCTGAGGTCTGATTGGGGGTCTGAAGGTCTGATTGGGGGTCTGAAGGTCTGATATGGAGGGTCTGAGCTTTGATTGGGGGTTTGAGGTCTGATTGGGGGTCTAAAGGTCTGATACGGGTGTCTGAGGCCCAGTGGGGGGCCTGGAGGTCTGATATGGGGTCAGTAAGTCTAATGGGGGCCTGGAAGTCTAATGGGGGTTTGATATTTGGGTCTGGAGGTCTGGTCTGAGGTCTAATATGGGGATCTGGAGGTCAATGGGGGTCTGGAGGTCTGGTCTGAGGTCTGATATGGGGTTCTGAGAGGTCTGATGGGGGTCTGGTCTGAGGTCTTATATATGGAGGGCTTGGTCTGAGATGGTGGGGGCTCTGACATGAACATGGGGGTCTGATCTGAGGTCTGATATGAGGTCTGACAGACGCCTAATGAAGGTCTGGTCTGAGATGGGGTTTCATCTGAGGTTTGATATGGGTCTGATCTGAAAAGTAAGGGGGTATTTTTTGTACTGGCACACTATCTGTGTGGTACCAGTATTTTCAGGGGGACTGTTTCTGCAGTATAGTTTTGGGGAGCACAGCAGGCACAGTATTAGAAGTGGCTCAGAAAGTGAGGAGGATGATGGAAAAGTAGGAAACTAAAATGTCCGTTTGTCAAACTCTGCAGAGAGAAGAGATGGCTGAAAGAAATCATCATGGCAGTCTGGTCTGAATGGAGAAGATGAGGAAAGAGAATATCTACATCAGAGAGGAGATGTCACTGGATGTAAGAAGTACATATGTGGAGCTGGAGTAAATTTCCTGCTGTATTTGTCCTTTTCAACAACAACTGGGAACGGTGGTCAGCGACAATGGCAGGAACATCATGGTTGCATTGAATTTGGGAGAAATAACACATTTTCTCTGAATGGCTCACATGATAAATTTAGTGGTGCAATGCTGTTTCAAAAAGTATAGTGGCTGGCAGAAGTGCTGGTCATGTCCAGGAGGGTCTGCGCATTTCAGCTGTTCTTATATGGCTAAGAAGGCCCTTCTGAACTTGCAGCAAAATGGACTGTCTTTGCACCACTTGATCTGCAAGGTTCCAACTCGCTGCATATGAGGGATAGTCTGTATGGCAGTGTAAAGAAGAAATACCTATTAAATGAAGGCAGTGAGATGCGAAACGCACGTCAGGGCTGGAGCTACATTGGTTGGTATTAAAGGGGTTGTCCGAGTTATATGTACTTTCTTAAATGTGGCTTATAACTTACTTATGAATACTTTTGTAATTCATTCCTTTCATTTATTCTGCAGTGTTTCTACTCGGCCAATGCGGGTCACGTGACCCCCGACGTCATCACCCAGGCTCCTGTGGTGACGTTTCGTGTACAGGCTTATCCCTGTCTTAGACTTCGCTCCATTCTCTCCTCGTTTCTTTGGAAGAATAAAAGACACAGACGAGCTCACAAACACCTAGTCCGACACACCAAAGTCGGTGGGATTGGCCTCCCCGATTTTAAGACCTACTATAAAGCCATACAAAGCTCTAAAATTCTAGACTGGGTAAGAGACTCACGTGATAGACTTGACATTTTGTCAGAGGCAGGGATGTGCCCATATCCTATTAGGAGTCTACTCTTTACTACACCGAGTGTAGATATAACGCAAGGAAAGATAGATAATCTTTTAACAAAACTTACCTTTGATTTGTGGCATAATCATGGTTTGAAAACTATCTTACTAAATGAACCACTATCATTGACGCAGGTCAGAGACGCTTTAAATGACACCACCCAGACTTTTAGAGACACACTCCCGATAAAGTCACAAAACCTAACTACTCCTTTACTGGATCTGATACCGGACGATACACAGTTGTCCATAGGGCACCTGAAAAACCAACCTGCCCTGCAGGGACTTTCTACCTTTCATCTACAACATTTGCTGACTTATATTAAGTCCAAGCTGAAGGACATTAATCCGTCCAAATCTCATAATGTGTTTGAGAAAATGGCCCTCCAAAAAGCTGAGCCTAAAAAGAAAATCTCGTTACTTTATGCACATATGATCCCACCGCTTTCTAGAGATTCCTTTTGGTATCTATCTCAATGGGAAAAAGATCTAGATATAAAACTTACTGATGGTGACATTAAGTTCCTTCTAGCTTCACCCCATAAGCTTTTCAAATGTGTGAAACTACAAGAGAATTTGTACAAAACCCTCACCAGATGGTACTATACTCCGGTCAAGCTTTCCAAAATATACCCAAATTCAGACCCTATGTGTTGGAGATGTCATGCTGCCAGAGGCACATATCTTCACATTTGGTGGAGCTGCCCTAGACTTCTGGGTTTTTGGTCAGATATTTGTAGTGCTCTGACTTGTATAGTTGGTAGTGACATTCCTGTTTCTCCCAAACTCTGTCTCTTGGGAATTTTGACAGAAGTCAATTTAGCCAGACACTCACAGAAATTTTTATATCATCTATTAGCGGTAGCCAGAATATTAGTAGGCCAGTATTGGAAACAATCTGAACCCCCAAAACTCCCCCACTGGGAAACTAAAGGAGACCAACAATATAGGTTTGAACAACTGTCCTCATGGGTAAACCACTCTTACGAGCCTTTTCGGGATACCTGGAGCCCTTGGGTAAAATATAGAGGTTATTCTTCCTTCATTTAAGAATCTTGGGGAATGGGGTTACTCGTCCCTAGGTATTTTCTGCAAATTTTCAGTTCAGACAATGTTAAGACATTTCCTTACCATTATGGAAAAGACTCTCTATATTTTCTCATTGACCAAAAGCCTTTGCAAAACCCTTTTCACTCTCATTGACATGCGAAATACCAATGGTAACTGTACTAGGTAACACAGTTTTCTTTTTCTTTTAACCGAGCTACATTACTTGTATTACAATTGCTTAATGTGCCTTAACATGAGATTTGTAACCTTTACTTTATCTCTTGATATACCATGACTATGTTCTTATTGTTTGTACTTGCAAAGTTTGCATTTTTCTGATATTTTGATACACAAATTTGTAAAAATTGTAAAACTCAATAAAGTGTTATATAATAAAAAAATAAAAGAAAGAAAAACCACTAAATGCTTGTGCTCCAATGTCCTCCTCCTCCAGATCAGCCCCCACCGAACTTATGTGGCCGTGAGATGCAGTCTCCATGTCTCCAGTCCCCTGACCAGAAAGATTTTGCAGCATCTGTTCCAGGACATGAAGCAGTGGAATGATGTTGCTCATACCGTAGTCCTGGTGACTGACAAATAACGTGGCCTCCTCAAAGGGCCTGAGCAAGCGGCAGGTGTCACGTATGAATTCCAACGGGTGGAAACGTCACATATCAGCCTATGTTGGGGGACGCCACTCTGCCGCTGCAGCTCAAGGAGGGTGTGATTGGTGCTGTAGGAATGGCTGAAGTGCATGCAAAGTTTCCAAAGTTGCCATTTTTAGAATGTTTTGCAGTTGGGTATAAGACTTGAGGAAACGTTTGACAACTAGATTAAATACGTGCGCCATGCAGGGCGCATGGCTCAGCCCTCCATGGCGCAGCGTGGACACCATGTTCTTTCCGTTGTCTGTCACCATGGTTCCGATTTTTAGTTCTCGCGGAGAAAGCCAGCAATCGATTTCTTCTTGCATGACGCGGAGCAGTTCCTCCCCTGTGTGACTTCGTTCGCCCAGGCAAACCAGGCGTAGAACCACATGACACCGCCGTGTCCAGCACATGTGGTACGCTGGAGGAGCACTATGACTTGGCCCTACATTGGAGGCTGAGGTGGTGGAGAAGGAGCCAGACATTAGCACAGGATCAGCAGTTTGACAACGAGGAGGAGAAAGTGGCGTCACCTGTTCAAGTTGCTTGTGTGGCTGGGCAGGAAGCACATTGACCCAGTGGGCTGTAAAGGACATGTACTATCTGACCTGACCGTAGTTGCAAGTCCACACGTCGGCGCTGCCGTGCACTTTGGCAGACACCGACAGACTCAAGGACTGGGCCACCTTCTCTTCTACATATTTGTGCAGGGCTGGATCTGACTTTTTGGCAAAGAAATGAAGGCTTGGCACTCTCCACCTTGGCTCGGCACAAGCCATCATTTCTCTGAACGGTGCAGAGTCCACCAGTTGAAAAGGGAGGGACTGCAGCACGAGCAACTTGGACAGGAGCACGGTCAGCCTCTGCGCTGTAGGATGGCTGGACGCGTACTGCTGTCTCTTTGCAATCGCCTCGGTGAACGACTGCTGCCGTAATGAGTGGCGATGAATAAGAGGAGGAGGAGCAGGAGCATCTGGAGCGGTAGATGATGAAAGACAGCTCCCTTCGGCAGAGGTGCTGGAGCCTTGACTGCCTGAAATGCGTGCCACTGGGTGATGCTGCTGTTGCTGCTGCCAACTGGACCGCAACATCTGAGCCACGGTTCTCCCAGGCCACTTTTTGGTGACGCTGCAATGTTTGGTGCAGGGCCATGGTGCCAACATTAGCACCCTGGCCACGCTTCACTTTCTGACCACAGATTCTACATATAGCCATGTTCACCTCCTCAGGTGTCTTAACAAAAAACTTCCACACGGCCGAGTAGTCGATTTTACCACCAACACTCCGCACTGACGGAGTAGTACCTCCGCTGCCTGGCTGAGCCGCTGAGCCGCTCTTTTCAAGGCCGGAAAGCACCTGCGAAGAGTGCGGTCTACCCCTTGCCCGTTTGGCTCCCGACCTCGCACTGCTGCCACTACGCTGACTCCCACCCACACTACCGACTTGCTGGCTGCACCGCTGCCTCACGCACAAGCTGTCAGTCTCATCTGCAGATGACGATAATGATGATGAAGCCCTTGCTTCACCCGGCTCCCAAGTGCGATCGGCTACATCATCATCAACTACAGTTTGCACGTCGCTGATGTCCTCCTCAACTGTCTCTGTGTACAAAGCCTGACCGCTCTCAACATCACCTCCCACTACACTCTCCTCATCAGTACTTGACCGCCTACTGGAAGGAGTGGATTTCTGCCCCACCTCTTGGCTTCCCAGTAGCTGCTGACTGTCCTCAATTATTTCTTCCTCGCTGTATAGTGGCTCAGAGCCCACAGCATATAGCACTTCTCTGGCTGAGGGAACCGAAAAGGACAGAGGCAGGTTGAGGACAGGTGAGGGCAGTGGAGGTGCTCCCGGCCCATGCCAACTAAGGGTTGTATCTGACGAACCCACTGACTCTTGGCTGGGGGTGTCCGATGCCATCTGGGAGGAAGTGGATGACCGAGTCAACCATTCAAGAACCGCTGGGTTGGTGGTCAACACACGACCGCTAGATGACACCAGTAGCTCTGGCCTCGCCAAGTGACCCCTAATGCCACGTCCCCTTCCTCTGCTGCGACCTGTGCCTATTCCAGAAACATTTGTGCCACTGCCCCTCCCCTGTGAAGGGCCTGTCACCGCTCTGTCTGACATACTGATTGATTACAAATTTAAAATAAAAGGAAATTAAAAATCCACCCAAAAAATTTACTTTGCTCACTGCCTCGCACAACGACCTAACTATTTATTTGAGAAATACCGTCACCCACAGAGTGGGTTAACAATGGGTTGCTGAACTGCAGTACAATGGGTTACTGCACAGAACTACACACTATATGACAATTTTCTTTTTCTATGGCAAATGAGGCCACAAATACTTATTTAGAAGTAACACTAACAACCCCACAAACTCAGATTCACTATTTTTTTTTAATGATATTCACTGACTACCTTACAGCAATATCATGCTTTTCTGCTTGGATGGCGAATGAGGCCTAAAATACTTATTTGAAACTAAACACCCCACAAACTGAGATATATATATATATATTTTTAATGATATTCACTGACTACCTTACAGTAATATCACGCTTTTCTGCTTGGATGGCGAATGAGGCCTAAAATACTTATTTAAAAGTAACACTGACAACCACACAAACTCAGATTCACTATTTTTTTTTTAATGATATTCACTGACTACCTTACAGCAATATCACGCTTTTCTGCTTGGATGGCGAATGAGGCCTAAAATACTTATTTGAAACTAACCACCCCACAGACTGAGATTTTTTTTTTTTTAATGATATTCACTGACTACCTTACAACAATGTCACGCTTTTCTGCTTGGATGGCGAATGAGGCCTAAAATACTTATTTAAAAGTAACACTGACAACCCCACAAACTCAGATTCACTATTTTTTTTAATGATATTCACTGACTACCTTACAGCAATATCACGCTTTTCTGCTTGGATGGCGAATGAGGCCTAAAATACTTATTTGAAACTAACCACCCCACAAACTGAGTTTTTTATTTATTTTTTTTAAATGATATTCACTGACTACCTTACAACAATGTCACGCTTTTCTGCTTGGATGGCGAATGAGGCCTAAAATACTTATTTAAAAGTAACATTGACAACCCCACAAACTCAGATTCACTATTTTTTTTAAATGATATTCACTGACTACCTTACAGCAATATCACGCTTTTCTTCTTGGATGGCGAATGAGGCCTAAAATACTTATTTGAAACTAACCACCCCACAAACTGAGATATATATATATTTTTTTAAATGATATTCACTGACTACCTTACAACAATGTCACACTTTTCTGCTTGGATGGCGAATGAGGCCTAAAATACTTATTTAAAATTAACACTGACAACCCCACAAACTCAGATTCACTATTTTTTTTTTATGATATTCACTGACTACCTTAGAGCAATATCACGCTTTTCTGCTTGGATGGCGAATGAGGCCTAAAATACTTATTTGAAACTAATCACAAACTGAGATTGATTTATTTTTTTTAAATGATATTCACTGACTACCTTGCAACAATGTCACGCTTTTCTGCTTGGATGGCGAATGAGGCCACAAATACTTATTTAAAACTAACAACCCCACAAACTGAGATTCACAATTTTTTTAAATTTTTATTTAATTTTTTTAATTTTTTTTTAAATGTACCCCTAAACAAGGCTCTGACCCTCTTTCACTGCACAGCACTGCAAAAAAAGTGACACTAGTGGTGCTTCTTTGCATAAAGCACCCCAAAACAGCCTTTAGAAGACAGTGCAGTGCTGTACAAGAGGCTAACCCTTATGCCCACTCACTGCTGCTGCAGTGTATATGGATAGCGATTCACTGCCTGATTTTCTGTCCACAAATCGGCCCTCTCCTATCCCTGATCTCTTTTCTTGTATTTTGAAAAGTTTTCCTATAACTTGCCCTATCTCTCCTGACGTCTGTCTCTGGTCTAACATCAATAGAAAATGGTGCTTTCCAGCACTGCAGAGCTATTTACAGGGCTGTGACATCACAGGACCTGGCTGGCTGCTGATTGGCTACATGTCTGCATGTGATCGCATTGTGGGTGTTTATTTCTTTGTCCCAGAGATCCTTCCCCCATGTCATGCCATGTGCTTGCGGCCATTTTAGGAAAAAAAATTTGTCACTATGAATCGCCAAGAAATTCGCTTTCGTCGTGAATCGAATTTTCCATGAAATTCGTAACGAATTCCACTTCGTCAGCTTTGATTCGCTCATCTCTACCTTAAAACATCATGGCATATTTGCCTGGGAAAGCTCCCAGCATATATGTTAATCATACCCATAGGGCTCCCTTAGGGCTCATACACACGACCATATGTATTTTGCAGTCTGCAAAACACGGATCCACAAAAAAAAAAAGGATGACATCCGTGTTGCATCAGTTTTTTTTTGCGGATCTATTGTAACAATGCCTGTCTTTGTCCACACAAAGGGCAAGAATAGGACTTGCTCTATTATTTTGCCGAACGAACTTGTGGACATATGGAAACGGAATGCACACAGACTCAGTGCCGTTTTTTTGCTGACCTATTGAAGTGAATGGTTCCGCATACGGGCGGCTAAAAAAAACGGAACAGACAAGGAAAGAAAATACGGTCGTGTGCAAGAGCCCTTAGCCTGAGGGAGGCCAAAATATTGTGCTCTTGGTGTCTATTAAGATGGTATACTCTTCTTTTTTTTCTGCAACAAATAGCATAGCAGACTACGCTATTCCATACAAAGGTATACACGGTTTTGCATGGGCGGCGCTTCTCTTCATCTCCTTCAGGCCAGTGGTCCAGACCCACTAGCACTTCTCTTTCCTCCAGTAGAGGGCCCAGTCACTGGACTTTCATGTGTCCCTCTCAGTAGTCTGCTGAAGGCCTGGGTGGCTTCCAAGTCCACTTATAGGGCGTGCAAGTGCATTTTCTTTGGATCTTAAAGAGCCAGCACAAGCACTCTAATCCTTCCCCATCCTATGGCTGCCTATATCTGGGTACTTAAAGCATCTGCCCCTATGAAAGGGTGGCCGAGAAATGGGTTTACTATCCTGCAAAGATGCACTACAATCTGCCCTTGGACCAACTTCTGCCTAATTCCCAGGTTCTGATGCTCTGCTGCCTGACCTAATGGTGCCTTCACATGCAGCAGATTTTGTTTCAGAAAATTTCTTTGACTGATCAGTTCCAGTCACCTGAACGAGGCTTTCAGAAATCCATGTGCTTTCCATTAAAACAACCCTATTCACATGAAAGAACTGATTTTCTGCTGCAGAAATCTCTGCAAACAAATCTGCCACGTGTGAAGGCACTGTAACACATCCCTGATTATTACAGTAACCCTGTACTTCCTATCCTGATTGTTTTTTGCGTGAACTCTGCCTGCTTTCAACCTGGCCTGTTACTGACATCGAACTTTGCCTGATCCCTTGGTGCTTTGTACTGATGTCTCTGACCTCAGTGGGTCAGCTGTCAACCACACCGGTACTATTCCAGAAGGTAGCAGTCTGGTGACTCCCCTGCAGCGAAGTCCAGATTCCTATATAGTGGTTAAAGAATAAAAACCAGGGGATGTCCAGAATAACAGCCTTAGTGCTATTACTTCCAGGATAATGGCCTAATGAGTACTATAATATAGGATGCTGAGAACACAAAATTTCGGAAAACTGCTTTAAGGCAGCCCCATTCTCCATAGACCCAATGGTCTGGAGGGGACCTCATTGTCATCTATGGGAGAGCTAGGCATGCTCAGTGACCTGTGCACAGGTTGTATAAGGAAATAAGCTTTGACAATCACCTATTGTGAATGGTGGATCTTGTCTTATCTGTCATTCTAATCCTGCCTGTAATGATATCACCTCTCTGTATAGAGAATAAGGTACCTGCAGTACAGTGATCTGTACAGACCAAGAAGTGGCGTTTATAATTTAGCTCAGTGGCCAGTGGGAAAACTGCAGGATTTTATGTTTTTTGTTTAAATACACTGACATGGAAAACATAAATATGTTAAACATAAAAACGTGATTTAAACAGTAGATCATTTTTATGACGTATTTCCTTTAAATGGTATGCTTTAAAATGTGAATCCGATAATTTGAGAATAAGTAGGCTTAACAGGCTTAGTGATTAAATACATTTAGCAAATGTGATTAAATATAAGGTAAAACAGACAAATCACATACACTGGTCTACATATATAATAAGGGGGAAATGCCATGTCGTAGTACATGGCAGACACCCCATGGTCATACAAGAGATAGGGATAGTATTTCAGTCAACACATACATCCTACCTGGATGATTTTCTTCAATGAAGTGCCAATTAAATGTCTGTGCATGGCAGGTTTATACCTTTCAGCCCCTCCCCCATTGTGCAGCATGCATATCTATGAGATAACCACTCAGGAATTCTCAGCACAATGGTGGTCGGTGGGTTCATGTATGTTATCTAACTGTAATTACACAGAGTATAGAAGGCAGAATTAAAGGGGACAGAACCAATCAATACTTAAAAATATCCTTACAACACATTGTACCATTGGAAAGTACAACTTGTCCCTTAAAAAAACAAGCCCTCATAAGGCTAAATGAATGGGAAAATAAAAAAGTTATGGCTCCAGGAAGATCAGAAGTAAAAAACAAAACAAAATAGAAAATTGCAAGGTTCTGAAGAAGTTATAATATCAAACATTTATTTATAGGATATATACCTTCCAACTGGTGGCATCAGAGGCGCAGCTTTCTTTTTTTCAGAAAGAGTGCTATATGCACTTTTAACAGACATTAGGACTGGATTGCCTGTACCAAGGAGGACACTGCCTGTACCCTTGTCAATGGCTAAAACTGACTACTTATGGTTACAATTTCTTTTGTTCAGTTAAATTAAGTAGTCCAATGAAGCACTAGAGAATCATAAAGTTAAATAACTGTGCAGACAAAAGCACATGGTATGAAGCCTGAATGTTACAATTACTAGCATTGATCTGGAGTAGAAAAATTCTAGTAGTTGTAGTATTAAATATGTAGCTCATACTTCAACTTTCTCTTACTGTGTAGCCTAGAACCTGTTAATATTATCCGTATTATATTATACCATTATCGGAGGGGAAATCCTCTGGTGTTGCCAGAAAAAAATTCTTAATAAAGGACAGGAAGTACCTTGCTTAAAAACAAAAGAAGGGTCACAATGGGTTATTAATTTCCTAGAGCTATCACTTTCCTCTGCTTTCAGAATTAAAAAGCAAAGCACTGCCAATTGCTTTTTCCATATGGTAAGAACCTTTGGATATATATTGGGTTTTACATATTGCTCTTGAACTGAACAGGAATCCCTACCAAAGCTGGCAGTTCTTCTTTCTCACAAACACAGATTATTGGGTGATCCTGCTGCAGGTTGGGCTGAAATTCATCTAATGTGTATGGCCATCTTAAGACTTACATATGTTATCTTAAAGGCTCATGCCTATCCTTGTCTGCAAATTGGACAAGAATAAGACATGTTCCATTCTTTTTGCTGGGCTATGGAATGGACATACAGATAACACACAGTGTGCTGTCCACATTTTTGTGGACCCATTAAAATGAATTTGTCCCTTTCTATCCACATTTTTTGTGGATGCAGAAAAAATATACAGTTGTGTGCATGAGCCCTAAAGATGTTGTCTTTCAAATTAAAAAAAAAATGTATTTCACAGTTTTTCTCATTTTTACTTACATACTGTATCTGGAGCACCTTTATCTTCGCTTTATGTGGGTGGGCAGCAGCTTGTATAGTGTGACCATCAAGCAAATATATACTAATGAAAAATGTAGGTAGAAAATTAAAGGATAATATTGTGGTACGTAACATGGTAACATAGTTTGTAAGGCTAAAAAAAGACATCGGTCCATCCAGTTGAGCCTGTTATCCTACAAGTTGATCCAGAGGAAGGCAAAAAACCCTTTGAGGTAGAAGCCAATTTTCCTTATTTTAGGGGGAAAAATGCCTTCCCAACTCCAATCAGGCAGTCAGAATAACTCCCTAGATCAACGACCTCTCCAGATATCTAGTGACAATAAACTGTAGTATTACACTCCAGAACTCTTTTAGTGAGTTCACCATCACCACCTACTTGGCAGAGAGTTCCATAATCTCATTGCTGCAACAGTTGATATTTTACTGTGAAATCCTTGTACTAGAACATTAATAAATATTGTAGCCCAATACTGACCCCTGTGGTACTCCACTAGTGACACTGAGTCCTTACTGACTACAAAAATCTGACGTTTCTGGAGTCTGCCAAAAGACTCAACTCTAGTCAGGCACGTTGGCCTTTTGACTTTTTGTCACCTATAGGCCAGGTTCCAAAAACATCAAGGCTGATACTTTGTCCGGAAGCTTCTGTGCCACTCAAGTCCCAAAGTCTAAGCCAGTTCCGAATTTATCTGCAGGGATTGTTATTTCCGCTATTTCTACTGATCTGGCTTCCGAGATCTCCACTATTTAGAATCAGGTGCCTGAATAAAGAACCCCTTTATTGTCTGAGCTTCATTACTCGGTTTTGAGCAGACATCCAGGTTTGAGAGCACTAGTAGGTTGGTTGCTAGAAATTATTGGTGGCCTGCTATGTCTAAAGATATTCGGACACACATTTCAGCATGTAAAACCTGTGCCAGGTCCAAACCCTCAGATCTCATCCAGCTAGGGAGTTGTGTCAGTTGCTTATTCCCATGAGGCTTTGGTCACACTTCTCCATAAATTTTATCACAGATCTTCCACGCTCCCAAGAGAAGACCATCTGGGTGGTGGTGGACAGATTTTAGAAAATGTTCAATTTGGTTCCTTTAAGCAAACTTCCTTCAGCTAAGGAATTGTATTTTTTCTTAAGATCTATGGCATGCCTGAAAATATTGTATCTGACAGGGTGATTCAATATGTTGTAAAGTTTTGGAGATCATTTTGCAATCGTTTGGATGTCCCTCTCTCATTTTCTTCAGCCTTTTACTTGGAAACTAACAGGCAGACTGAAAGGCTGAATCAGAGCCTAGAACAATTTTTGAGATGTTATGTTGGTGACAATCAAAGTGATTGGGTATCATATCTGTCATTGGTTGAAGTAGCGATCAATAACTGTCTTAACAGTTCTACCAGTACCAAGTTTCTGCAATTATGGCTTCCAACCTCGTGTGTGTTCATTTACCGTATTTTTCGCTTTATAAGACGCACCCGATGATAAGACGCACCCCGGATTTTAGAGTAGGAAAATAAGAAAAAAAATATTTTTCACCTCAGACCTCATATCAGATCCTCATATCAGACTCCTCATAAATATCAGGACATCACATCAGACCTCCATATCAGCCCTCCATGTCAGACCCCCATCAGACCTCAGATCAGCCCTTTCACACCTCAGATCAGCCCTTTCAGACCCCCATCAGCCCTTTAAGACCCCCAAAAGACCTCAGATCAGCCCTTTAAGACCCCCATCAGACCTCAGACCAGCTTACTCAGCCCCCATCAGACCTCAAATCAGCCCCCATCAGACCTCGAATTAGCCTCCATCAGACCTCAAATCAGCCCCCGTCAGACTTCAAATTAGCCCCCATCAGACCTCAGATCAGCCCACTCAGCTCCACTAGACCTCAAATTAGCCCCCTTCAGACCTCAGATCAGCCCACTCATCCCCCATCAGACCTCAAATTAGCCCCCTTCAGACCTCAGATCAGCCCACTCAGCCCCCATCATACCTCTAATTAGCCCCCATTAGACTGCAGATCAGCCCCATAAAACTAAAATAAAAACCTTCTCTTACCTTTCCTGCGCCGCAGCTCTGCTCCGGTCCGGCGCTCCTCTGTCTTCCCCTGCCGGCGCTGCCAGGTCATAGTGCGCGCACTACGTCCTGCTGCTGTATGGGGTCAGGACAGTGCAGCGCCAGGAGGAGAAGATGATGGAGTGCCGGACCAGAGTGGAGCCACACACAGGGTGAGTATTCTAAGCGCTTGCAGCGCTTCTTCCCTGCTCTGGGAACCTAATGAATATTAACTAGTATTCGCTTTATAAGACACATGGCCATTTTCCCCCTACTTTTGGGGGGAAAAAAGTGCGTCTTATAAAGCGAAAAATACGGTAGGTCTTTGGTTTCTGATAATCCTGAGGTAGAAGTTGTATCTGACAAACTGTGCACATTCTGGGCCCAGGTTCACATGAACTGGAGAAATACCCAGGAGGTTCAAAAAGAGCATTCCTTCCAGGCAATCGCCTGCTCACTAGTTATTACATGCAGCAAATTCCTCCACAGCATGGGGAGGAGCGATCGCTATGCTATCGCTCATCCCCATACTATGTAGTGTTTGCTGGCAGCAGATTACTAATAATCCTAATACAGCCTTAAGTGAATTTAAGATTAGAGGGAAAGGATACGTTTATAGAGAAATTTGTAGAATTGAAAGGAGGCTCTAGTACCCTGTTAGGCCGCCTCTAGCCTGGATATAACATGAGATACTGTTAGGTAGGCATAGAGACATACAGGTTCCACCTGATTTGCCCACAGATGTTGCAGCTGGGCCTGTAGATCCTGCACAATCATACATTGCTGAAGCTGGCGTGTTAGCTAGTCTCATAAATGCTTGATTGGTGATAAATTTGGTGATTGGGCAGGCCAAGGAAGTGTTGCAAACTGGTGAAGATATTCCTGGGAAATCCTTGCTGTGTGTGGGTGAGCATTATCCTGCTGAAAAATGCCAGTTGGAAGCCCTGCCATGAGAGGCCACAGGATGTCCTGCACATATCGCTGAGATGTCAGTTTCCCTGATATCACTACTAGTGGTGACCGACTGTTGTATGCAATTAGGGGCGTAGCAATAGGGGAAGCAGGGGAAGCAGCTGCTTTGGGGCCCAGACCCACAAGGGGCCCCCTCAGGAGGGAGACTAAAAGATTTTATTGTCAGGCCCCCCTCAACAGTATTATACAATGGCATTATATACAGTGACACTATAGAAAGCGGATGGAGCGGCTGTCAGGCCTTGTCTGGGAGAGCTCAATCTTGACTAGACACAAGAGTGAGGGTTGCATGTGAGTTCGGAGTTGCGAGGAAGTTTCTGGGGGGGCCCCATTCAAAAATTTGCTGTGGGGCCCAGTTAGTTGTAGTTACGCCACTGTATGCAATGGCTCCCCAGATCATCATATGAGCAGTTGGGGCAGTGGGTAGTGGCAAGTGGGATTGAAGTGCTCACCATACTAAACTTGTCTTTGGATCTCAAACAGAACCTGGATTCATAAAGAAGATATGGTTCTGGTCTGTAGCAGATTTCTCCTTCATGACACCACTGCTAAAATAAAAAACCTTACCATGCCTGGCTGTGAATGGCAGGACATATAATGGGTGCTGTACCACAAAATTTACTCCTGCTAAGCTCCTGGAAATGGTCTGGGCAGAGATGAGGGTGTGTAATGAAGGTGCCACCTTTGACAGCAACAAAACTGTGGGACCTGTTTGTGCCTGTTGGCGGATCAAACGATCCTCTCTACTGGGTTGTCTGAGCTGTCCTGAGCCTGTTCACCTTGTATGCGTACCCCCACATAACCACTGTTCCCAGTGCTTCGTAACAGCTGGACCAGAACGGCCAAGATGGTGGAAAATTTGTAGACCGGGCAAAATGTGTTTCAGTAAATTGCAGAGGCATGTCTAGTGGTCCACAATCTCTCAACAAGAGGTATACTACAAAAAATAGCCTATGAGAGTCTTCTATAGAGCAGTGGGGGAAGTACTTTTATGTAGCAGGACCCTTTGTCTAATCAGACCACACGTGTAATCATTTGCCTGAGACATAACTGCATGCCACATATTGTGGCAGTCCAACATTTTGTATCTGGGTGCATTTTTTTGTTTTGTGAGCTCATATTCAATTGCGTATAGAGTTCTCTAAGTCAGTCCACTTAGACTTACTTTTACTTTAACATACATATATGTTGAAATCCATCCAATAAAAAAAAAAAAATTGGATACAAATTGCTGCACAATGTAATGCTATCCGAATATGAGGCAGAGCTTGTTAAGAGCTCATTTGCCTACCCTCTCCCCAGATATTATAATATAAATAGTACAATTACAGCTGCTGCATATATATATATATATATATATACTAAACAAAAAAATAAACAATAAACACAGCTTCTGACCAGGTATGGTGTCCCTCTGATACAGGCCTGCCGGTTTGTGTAGGATGCGGGTCAGTGTTAGTGTAGGACTCATCCGATTGGAAGCCACCTTGATCGTTGGTGGATGAGCCCGACATATGTATGATCATTTATATGCGCTAAGAGCTTCCACTTTATTCACTTGTTCACATAGCAGTAATGCTTTTTACCTCTTCATATGTTCACGTTATGTTCATTCTATATGTCATGACTTATCCAGTGCGGCTGCCATTTTTTTATTTTTTTGTTTAGTATTTAATTAGCCAGCAGGCAGCTTGCACCTGACTCTCATTGGTAGGAGGTGCTGTCCGTTTTTTGTAATTGTGAGTCTATATACATCTTTAGAGGAAGACTGGCTTCCTCTTCAAGGAATTTAGCACTCCTGTTCACACTGGTGCAGCTTCTGACCAGGTATGGTGTCCCTCTGATACAGGCCTGCCGGTTTGTGTAGGATGCGGGTCAGTGTTAGTGTAGGACTCATCCGATTGGAAGCCACCTTGATCGTTGGTGGATGAGCCCGACATATGTATGATCATTTATATGCGCTAAGAGCTTCCACTTTATTCACTTGTTCACATAGCAGTAATGCTTTTTACCTCTTCATATGTTCACGTTATGTTCATTCTATATGTCATGACTTATCCAGTGCGGCTGCCATTTTTTTTATTTTTTTGTTTAGTATTTAATTAGCCAGCAGGCAGCTTGCACCTGACTCTCATTGGTAGGAGGTGCTGTCCGTTTTTTGTAATTGTGAGTCTATATACATCTTTAGAGGAAGACTGGCTTCCTCTTCAAGGAATTTAGCACTCCTGTTCACACTGGTGCAGCTTCTGACCAGGTATGGTGTCCCTCTGATACAGGCCTGCCGGTTTGTGTAGGATGCGGGTCAGTGTTAGTGTAGGACTCATCCGATTGGAAGCCACCTTGATCGTTGGTGGATGAGCCCGACATATGTATGATCATTTATATGCGCTAAGAGCTTCCACTTTATTCACTTGTTCACATAGCAGTAATGCTTTTTACCTCTTCATATGTTCACGTTATGTTCATTCTATATGTCATGACTTATCCAGTGCGGCTGCCATTTTTTTATTTTTTTGTTTAGTATTTAATTAGCCAGCAGGCAGCTTGCACCTGACTCTCATTGGTAGGAGGTGCTGTCCGTTTTTTGTAATTGTGAGTCTATATACATCTTTAGAGGAAGACTGGCTTCCTCTTCAAGGAATTTAGCACTCCTGTTCACACTGGTGCAGCTTCTGACCAGGTATGGTGTCCCTCTGATACAGGCCTGCCGGTTTGTGTAGGATGCGGGTCAGTGTTAGTGTAGGACTCATCCGATTGGAAGCCACCTTGATCGTTGGTGGATGAGCCCGACATATGTATGATCATTTATATGCGCTAAGAGCTTCCACTTTATTCACTTGTTCACATAGCAGTAATGCTTTTTACCTCTTCATATGTTCACGTTATGTTCATTCTATATGTCATGACTTATCCAGTGCGGCTGCCATTTTTTTATTTTTTTGTTTAGTATTTAATTAGCCAGCAGGCAGCTTGCACCTGACTCTCATTGGTAGGAGGTGCTGTCCGTTTTTTGTAATTGTGAGTCTATATACATCTTTAGAGGAAGACTGGCTTCCTCTTCAAGGAATTTAGCACTCCTGTTCACACTGGTGCAGCTTCTGACCAGGTATGGTGTCCCTCTGATACAGGCCTGCCGGTTTGTGTAGGATGCGGGTCAGTGTTAGTGTAGGACTCATCCGATTGGAAGCCACCTTGATCGTTGGTGGATGAGCCCGACATATGTATGATCATTTATATGCGCTAAGAGCTTCCACTTTATTCACTTGTTCACATAGCAGTAATGCTTTTTACCTCTTCATATGTTCACGTTATGTTCATTCTATATGTCATGACTTATCCAGTGCGGCTGCCATTTTTTTATTTTTTTGTTTAGTATTTAATTAGCCAGCAGGCAGCTTGCACCTGACTCTCATTGGTAGGAGGTGCTGTCCGTTTTTTGTAATTGTGAGTCTATATACATCTTTAGAGGAAGACTGGCTTCCTCTTCAAGGAATTTAGCACTCCTGTTCACACTGGTGCAGCTTCTGACCAGGTATGGTGTCCCTCTGATACAGGCCTGCCGGTTTGTGTAGGATGCGGGTCAGTGTTAGTGTAGGA
Source organism: Rhinella marina (assembly GCA_900303285.1). Classification (NCBI taxonomy): domain Eukaryota; kingdom Metazoa; phylum Chordata; class Amphibia; order Anura; family Bufonidae; genus Rhinella; species Rhinella marina. The sequence goes on along the minus strand of ONZH01015113.1, from coordinate 5,000 downwards.
CTCATCCGATTGGAAGCCACCTTGATCGTTGGTGGATGAGCCCGACATATGTATGATCATTTATATGCGCTAAGAGCTTCCACTTTATTCACTTGTTCACATAGCAGTAATGCTTTTTACCTCTTCATATGTTCACGTTATGTTCATTCTATATGTCATGACTTATCCAGTGCGGCTGCCATTTTTTTATTTTTTTGTTTAGTATTTAATTAGCCAGCAGGCAGCTTGCACCTGACTCTCATTGGTAGGAGGTGCTGTCCGTTTTTTGTAATTGTGAGTCTATATATATATATATATATATATATATATATATATATATATATATATCTTAATATTATAAAAATGAGTTTCTGTCTGTCTGTTCTCTATGCGCGACCAAACTACTGGACCGATTTTCACCAAATTCGGCACACAGGTACATCAGGTGTCCGGGAAGGTTTTAGACCAGGTCTCATCTCTCTTGGACATACCGTTCCTGAGATATTCCCAAAATATGATCTCCATTAGCCAACATTACAACTGGGAACTTTGGTTTTAAACTCCAACTGCCATTCTCTGCAAAGGCACACACAGGGAAGGCAGGTTTCCATAACAACCAGGTAATTATCAGCAGCTGAGGATCTCATCCATTTCTATTTACTGACACTGTTAAAGGTATTCCGGTTACCATAAATATAACTTATGTTTTTTTTATTACTACAGTTCAGTAGTAATAAAAGATGTTTTCCTCCACTGCTGCCCATTGCGTCGCCTCATAAATAAGCATGGTATCGACCTTTAATTCAGGCCACCCTAAAAGAAGTACTTAAAACCCCCGCCCCAGGTCTCACTAAGCCACACCCCTGACTCCGTCAGGCCACACCCCTTTCAATCCGCAGCCAACAGAGATTGAAAAAATAAAGGTAAAAATCAACTTCTGTCAGCTGCAGGGATGAGTGGGAGGTTGACTTTCTTTCTCCAACAACATACACAAACATTAAATAAAATAGATTAAATCCACCCATGCGAAGCGTCTTGCTAATCCACACCCCCAACTCTGTCAGGTCACGCCCCCTCTCACTCCGCAGCCATTCTGCAATGACACACAGAAACATTAAATGAAATAGATTAAATCACCTATGCGAAGCGCTTTGCTAAGCCACGCCCCCAACTCTGTCAGGTCATGCCCCGTCCCACTCTGCAGCCAACGGGGATTGGAAAAATGAAGGGAAAAATAAACTTCTGTTTGCTGCAGGGGTGGGAGGGTGAATTTCTCTCTGCAACGACACACAAAATTTTAGATGAAATAGACTAATTTCAGACTACAACCGTTCGAAGCACCTTGCTAAGCCACGCCCCCAACACTGTCAGACCACGCCCCCTCCCACTCCGCAGGCAACAGGGATTGAAAAAAATCAGCTGCAGGGGTGGGAGGGTGAATTTCTCTCTGCAACAACACATAAAAATTGTAGATGAAATAGACTAATTTTAGACTATGACCGTTCAGTACTAATAAAAGATGTTTTTTTCCACTGCTACCCATTGTGGGTCCTCATAAATTACCATGTCACCCTCAAAAGAAGGACTTAAAACCCCGCCCCAGATCTTGCGAAACCACGCCCCGACTCTGTCAGGCCACGCCCCCTCCCACTCCGCAGCCAACGGTGATTAAAAAAATGAAGGTAAAAATCAACTTCTGTCAGCTGCAGGGGTGGGAGGGAGGTTGGATTTCTTTCTGTAACAACATACAGAAACATTAAATGAAATACATTAAATATACCCGTGCAAAGCAATGTTTTCTTCCACTGTTGCCCATGGCGTGTCCTCATAAATTACCATGGCATCGACCTGTAATTCTGGCCACCATCAAAAGAAGGACTTAAAACCCCGCCCCAGGTCTTGCTATGTCACGCCCCCGACACGGTCAGGTCACGACCCCTCCCACTCCGCAGCCAATGGAGATTGAACAATTGAAAGTAAAAATCAACATCTGCCAGCTGCAGGGATGGGAGGGAGGATGACTTTCTCTCTGCAACGACACACAGAAACATTAAATGAAATAGATTAAATATACCCAGGCGAAGCCAGGTCTTTCTGCTAGTATCCTTATATTATACAAATTAGTTTCTGTCTGTCTGTTCTCTATGCGCGACCAAACTACTGGACCGATTTTCACCAAATTCGGCACACAGGTACATCAGGTGTCCAGGAAGGTTTTAGACCAGGTCTCAGCTCTCTAGGACATACCGTTCCCGAGATATTCCCAAAATACGATCTCCATTAGCCAATATTAGCCTGGGAGCATTTCACTTCAAATCCCAACTGCAATTTTCTCCACATACACATCGGTTTCCATAAGAACCCAGCCAGGTAATTAGCAGCCAGCTGAGGAGCTCAGGTAAATAACAACCCAGCCATTTCTCTTCACTGCTTTAAAGGGGCAGAGCATTGTGGATGACACTGTTAAAGGGATATTCCGGTTACCAGAAATATAACTTATGTTTTAGACAAATTTTAGACTAAGACCGTTCAGTAGTAATAAAAGATGTTTTCTTCCACTGCTACCCTTTGCGTGTCCTCATAAATTACCATGGCATCGACCTATAATTCAGGCGACACCCTAAAGAAGGACTTAAAACCCCCGCCCCAGGTCTCTCTAAGCCACACCCCCGACCCAGTCAGGTCACACCCCCTCCCACTCCCCAGCCAATGAGGATTGAAAAAATGAAGGTAAAAATCAACTTCTGTCAGCTGCATTGACTTTCTCTCTGCAAAGACACACAGAAACATTAAATGAAATAGATTAAATACACTCATTTTAGACTAAGACCGTTCAGTAGTAATAAAAGATGTTTTCTTCCACTAGTACCCATTGCGTGTCATCATAAATTACCATGGCATCGACCTGTACTTCAAGCCACCCTCAAAACTTAAATCCCCCGCCCCAGGTCTCGCTAAGTCACGCCCCCGATTCGGTCAGGCCACGCCCCCTCCCTCTCCACAGCCAACGGGGATTGAAAAATTGAAGGTAAAAATCAACTTCTGTCAGCTGCAGGGGTGGGAGGGAGGATGACTTTCTCTCTGCAATGACACACACAAACATTAAATGAAATAGATTAAATGTACCTGTGCAAAGCGATGTTTTCTTCCACTGCTACCCACTGTGTTTTCTCATTAATTACCATGGCATTGACCTATAATTCAGGCCACCATCAAAAGAAGGATTTAACCCCCCCCCAAGTCCCGCTAAACCATGTACCCAGGTGGGAGGGATGACTTTCTCTCTGATACACAGAAACATTAAATGAAATAGATGAAATAGACTAATTTTAGACTACGACTGTTCAGTAGTAATAAACAATGTTTTCTTCCTCTGCTACCCATTGCGTGTCCTCATTAATTACCATGGCATCGACCTGTAATTCAGGCCAACCTCAAAAGAAGGACTTAAAAGCAACCCTCCCCCAAGGTCCCACTAAACTACGTCTCCGACCCGGTGAGGTCACACCCCCTCCCACTCCGCAGCCAGTGTGGATTGAAAAAATGAAGGTAAAAATCAACTTCTGTCAGCTGCATTGACTTTCTCTTTGCAACGACACACAGAAACATTAAATGAAATAAATTAAATATACCCAGGCGAAGCCGGGTCCTTCTGCTAGTATATATACAGTGGAGGAAATAAGTATTTGATCCCTCACTGACTTTAAAAGTTTAAAATTATTTTTTATTTCTCATTTCATGTAATTTTCTCCGTTTTTCTTTTGATATTCTATGTGGCACTGTTAAAATAAAGCTGGCATAAAATTATGAGACGTTTCATTTATTTTTTTGGAATTAAAACTTTAAAAGTCAGTGGGGGATCAAATACTTATTTCATAGCAACATAGTAACATAGTAACATCTGTCCATCCAGTTCGGCCTGTTTTCCTACAAGTTGATCCAGAGGAAGGCAAAAAAAAACCCTGTGAGGTAGAAGCCAGTTTTCCCCACTTTAGGGAAAAAAATTCCTTCCCGACTCCAATCAGGCAATCAGAATTACTCCCTGGATCAACGACCCCTCTCTAGTAACTATAACCTGTAATATTATTACCCTCCAAAAATACATCCAGGCCCCTCTTGAACTCTTTTAGTGAACTTACCATCACCACCTCCTCAGGCAGAGAGTTCCATAGTCTCACTGCTCTTACCGTAAAGAATCCTCTTCTATGTTTGTGTACAAACCTTCTTTCCTCCAGACGCAGAGGATGGCCCCTCGTCACAGTCACAGTACTGGGGATAAATAGATCGTGGGAGAGATCTCTGTACTGACCTCTGATATATTTATACATAGTTATTAGATCTCCCCTCAGTCGTCTTTTTTCTAAAGTGAATAAGCCTAATTTTGATAATCTTTCTGGGCACTGTAGTCAACCCATTCCAGTTATTACTTTAGTTGCCCTCCTCTGAACCCTCTCCAGCTCTGCTATGTCTGCCTTGTTCACAGGAGCCCAGAACTGTACACAGTACTCCATGTGTGGTCTGACTAGTGATTTGTAAAGTGGCAGGACTATGTTCTCATCACGGGCATCTATGCCTCTTTTGATGCAGCCCCATTATCTTATTGGCCTTGGCAGCAGCTGTCTGACACTGGTTTCTGCAGCTTAGATTTCTGTTCACTAAAATTCCTAGGTCCTTTTCTATGTCAGAGTTACCCAATATTTTACCATTTAGTATGTACTGGTGACTTGCATTATTCCTTCCCATATGCATAACTTTACATTTGTCAGTGTTAAACCTCATCTGCCACTTCTCTGCCCAAGCCTCCAGTCTATCCAGATCCATCTGTAGCAGTGTACTGTCCTCTTCTGTGTTAATTACTTTACACAGTTTAGTGTCATCTGCAAAAATTGATATTTTACTGTGCAAGCCTTCTACAAGATCATTAATAAATATATTGAAGAGAATAGGGCCCAATACTGACCCCTGTGGTACCCCACTAGTTACAGTGACCCAATCTGAGTATGTACCATTAATAACCACCC
>ONZH01015112.1:0-32312 GCA_900303285.1 Rhinella marina | reverse complement strand
TATTAACACCAGTAGATAAAATTATTTTGGCAAGAGAAACGCACAGTACAGTTTGCCCAATGAAAAGGGCCAATTATATCAAGGTATTTTTATATTTCAGGTACAGCCGTGTACTAAACTGTTCAGACGGTGTGTTTACACCAGGTAATGTAAAATTATTTGCAAGAGAACGCCACAGATACAGTTTGCCAATGAAAGGCTATATATTTTATATTTCGAGGTACACAGCCGTTGTACTAACAGATCAGACGGTGTGTATTAACACCAAGGTATATAAAATTATTTTGCAAGAGAACGCACAGTACAGTTGCCAATGAAAAGGCCTATATATTTTATATTTCAAGGTACACAGGCCGTGTACTAACTGTTCAGACGGTGTGTATTAACACCAGGTATGGTAAAATTATTTTGCAAGAGAACGCACAGTACAGTTGCCAATGAAAAGGCCTATATATTTTATATTTGGGGTACACAGCCGTGTACTAACAGATCAGACGGTGTGTATTAACACCAGGTATATAAAATTATTTTGCAAGAGAACGCACAGTACAGTTGCCAAATGAAAAGGCCTATATATTTTATATTTCAAGGTACACAGGCAGTATACTAACTGTTCAGACGGTGTGTATTAACACCAGTATGTAAAATTATTTTGCAAGAGAACGCACAGTACAGTTGCCAATGAAAAGGCCTATATATTTTATATTTCAAGGTACACAGCCGTGTACTAACTGTTCAGACGGTGTGTATTAACACCAGGTATATAAAATTATTTTGCAAGAGAACGCACAGTACAGTTTGCCAATGAAAAGGCCTATATATTTTATATTTCAAGGTACACAGCCGTGTACTAACTGTTCAGACGGTGTGTATTAACACCAGGTATGTAAAATTATTTTGCAGAGAACGCACAGTACAGTTGCCAATGAAAAAGGCCTATATATTTTATATTTCAAGGTACACAGCCGTGTACTAACTGTTCAGACGGTGTGTATTAACACCAGGTATATAAAATATTTGCAAGAGAACGCACAGTACAGTTGCCAATGAAAAGGCCTATATATTTTATATTTCAAGGTACACAGCCGTGTACTAACTGTTCAGACGGTGTGTATTAACACCAGGTATGTAAAATTATTTTGCAAGAGAACGCACAGTACAGTTGCCAATGAAAAGGCCTATATATTTTATATTTCAAGGTACACAGCCGTGTACTAACTGTTCAGACGGTGTGTATTAACACCAGGTATATAAAATTATTTTGCAAGAGAACGCACAGTACAGTTGCCAATGAAAAGGCCATATATTTTATATTTCAAGGTACACAGCCGTGTACTAACTGTTCAGACGGTGTGTATTAACACCAGGTATGTAAATTATTTTGCAGAGAACGCACAGTACAGTTGCCAATAAAAGGCCTATATATTTTATATTTCAAGGTACACAGCCGTGTACTAACTGTTTCAGACGGTGTGTATTAACACCAGGTATATAAAATTATTTTGCAAGAGAACGCACAGTACAGTTGCCAATGAAAAGGCCTATATATTTTATATTTCAAGGTACACAGCCGTGTACTAACTGTTCAGACGGTGTGTATTAACACCAGGTATGTAAAATTATTTTGCAAGAGAACGCACAGTACAGTTGCAATGAAAAGGCCTTATATATTTTATATTTCAAGGTACACAGCCGTGTACTAACTGTTCAGACGGTGTGTATTAACACCAGGTATATAAAATTATTTTGCAAGAGAACGCACAGTACAGTTGCCAATGAAAAGGCCTATATATTTTATATTTCAAGGTACACAGCCGTGTACTAACTGTTCAGACGGTGTGTATTAACACCAGGTATGTAAAATTATTTTGCAAGAGAACGCACAGTACAGTTGCCAATGAAAAGGCCTATATATTTTATATTTCAAGGTACACAGCCGTGTACTAACTGTTCAGACGGTGTGTATTAACACCAGGTATATAAAATTATTTTGCAAGAGAACGCACAGTACAGTTGCCAATGAAAAGGCCTATATATTTTATATTTCAAGGTACACAGCCGTGTACTAACTGTTCAGACGGTGTGTATTAACACCAGGTATATAAAATTATTTTGCAAGAGAACGCACAGTACAGTTGCCAATGAAAAGGCCTATATATTTTATATTTCAAGGTACACAGCCGTGTACTAACTGTTCAGACGGTGTGTATTAACACCAGGTATATAAAATTATTTTGCAAGAGAACGCACAGTACAGTTGCCAATGAAAAGGCCTATATATTTTATATTTCAAGGTACACAGCCGTGTACTAACTGTTCAGACGGTGTGTATTAACACCAGGTATGTAAAATTATTTTGCAAGAGAACGCACAGTACAGTTGCCAATGAAAAGGCCTATATATTTTATATTTCAAGGTACACAGCCGTGTACTAACAGTTCAGACGGTGTGTATTAACACCACGTATATAAAATTATTTTGCAAGAGAACGCACAGTACAGTTGCCAATGAAAAGGCCTATATATTTTATATTTCTAGGTACACAGCCGTGTACTAACTGTTCAGACGGTGGGTATTTACACCTGGTATACAAAAAGGGTATTGCAGGCACACAGAACCCAGAACACTAGAGCCAAATAAACTGTATTTAAAAAAAAAAAAAGTACACAGCCGTATACTGCCAGAAGATCAGATGGTGCATATACACACTAGGTATATAACAGGGTTTTGCAGCCAAAAAGAACGCAGAACAGTAGTGCCAAATATAGTTTGGTATGTAGCAGAGCACCTAATACACCACTAATGCCTCTCTCTGTCCCTACTCCAGCAGCTATCCCTGAATACAGCAGCCGTTCTCTGTAAAGTGTATATTGTAGTAAAGCTATCACTGTACTGCACTATAGTAGCCCTGATAAGGGCTTTTAATCACGCTCCTGCCTGTCCAACAGCTAAAACCTGTCTCTCCCTTCTCCAGCCTCTGTCCCTGACTAAGTTCACGCAGCATATGCGAACGAGCAGGAAGAGCTGAGTTTTTATGATTCGAGGTCACATGGTTTTTCCAGCCAATGCATGTAGACGCCGTTTTCGCGCTGCCAGCGTGCTCAGCGGGCCTGTCATACCCCCCCTGCATGGTGATTGGTGGAAAAAGAGCGCCAGGGAAGGTGGGAGGGGAAACGAATTCTAAGTGCGCCATCGCCGTTATACTCGAACGAAATCGAGTACGCCGAATAGCGTAGTATTCGATCGAATACCAGCTCGATCGAACACTACTCGCTCATCTCTAATGCCTACATCAGACCCTAATTCTCAGTTCTATAATTTAGAAAAAACAATGCCAGGTGATAGTATGTGGAGACACGCGCTAAGTTCTGACACTGTGCGCATCAGGATGTAGTGAGCTGGAGCTGCAGAGTAGCAACATGCTCAATCAGGAAAAGAGATCTGAGCATGGGGTGGAGAGTGAGCTGGCCTGACTGCTTCCCGGCTCCACCCAAAGAGCCACACTTGAAGAGGCAAAGAGCCACATGTGGCTCAAGAGCCACAGGTTGGCCACCTATGTTATAAGGCTTAGAGTTTAAGAAGCATTTTTTTTCTCCTATACATTACCCCATTTTAGAAACTAACCCTTCAAGTTATTCAAAACGTATTTTACAAACTTTCTTAACCCTTTAGGTGTTCCACAAGAATTAAAGGAAAAAGGAGATAAATTTTTTTTATTTTCACTTTTTTTGCCAGATTTTCCATTTTAATCCAATTTTTTCTGTAACACATCAAGGGTTAACAGACAAAGCAATACTCAATATTTATGACCCTGATTCTGCAGTTTACAGAAACACCCCATATGTGGTCGTAACTGCTGTATGGGCACACGACAGGATGCAGAAGGAAAGGAGTACCATATGGATTATGCAGGGGCGTAACTAAAGGCTCATGGGCCCTGGTGCAAGAGTTCAGCCTGGGCCCCCTTCCATCAGTGCTTTGTGTATCTTCTTATGTGGCACAAGGGTCTTTGGGCCCCCTCAGGCTCCTGGGCCCGGTAGCGACTGCTACCTCTGCACCCCCTATAGCTACGCCCCTGGGATTATGGAGAGAAGATCTCACTGGGATCATTTTAAGTTGCCATATGACATTTAAAGACTCTAAAGACTGCACCCCTAAAGTAGAAACTCTAAAAAGTGACCCCATTTTGGAAATGAAGTGATAAGGTGACAGTTTCATTGATACTATTTTGGGGTACATAATTTTTCATTGTGGTATATTAAGCTTTTTATGACGCAAAAGTGGATGTTCTGGCACAGTTTTTTTAAAAAAATTTTTATGGTGTTCACCTCACAGGTTAGATCATGTGCTATTTTTATAGAACAGGTTATTATGGACATGACTATATCAAATATGTCTACTTTTATTTTTTTTTCAGTTTTTCATAAAGCATTTTTGAAAGAAAAACAATCATGTTTTTTGTCTCCTTTTTCTAAAAGCCATATTTTTTTTTTGTCGATTGTCTTATGTGGGGACTTATTTCTTTGCAGCATGAGGTGACAGTTTGATTAGTATTATTTTGTGATACATATTTGATCGCTTTTTGATCGCTTGATATTACACTTTTTGTGATGTAAGGTGATAAAAAAATAGCTTTCTGGCACAGTTTTTATTTTCTATATTTTACGGCATTCACCAGGCGGGTTGGATCATGTAATATTTTTATAGAGCAGGTTGTTACTTAATATGGATGCGGTGATACCTAATATGTCTGTTTATTTAATATATTTTGGTTTTACACAATAAAAGCATTTTTATGTCTCCATTTTCTGAAAACCATATTTTTAAAATATTTTCCGGGAGATTGTGTCATATTGGGGCTCATTTTTTGCAGTGTGAATTGACTGACTGGGACTATTTTGGGGTACATACACTTGGTATGACATTTTTGTGATGTCACCATACAGGGGCTCATAAGTCGTGGTGCAAGAGTTCAGCTTGGGCCCCCCGCTTCCCTCAGCGCTGGTGCACCTAGCTTTTCTGCTGGCCAAGTCAAAAATTGAACCCCCCATGCCAAATTCTCACCATAACCTTTTCCCTCCTAACATTATGTATATCACTTCAGAACATACAGGGAAAGGCTACATTCACATGACAGTTGTTTTTGTGGTCTCCAATCCTCATATATTGCGGCTCAGATGCGGACCTATTCACTTAAATAAACACTGTGTGCTGTCCGCATCTGTATATCCATACTTATTTTTGTCCGTTTTGCGGACAAGGATAAGCATTGTTACAGTGGATCCGCAAAAAAAAACGAATGCCATACGAACATCATCCATTTTTTTGCAGATCCGCAATTTGCAGACTACAAAACACAACGTTCGTGTGAATGTAGCCTAGTACAGCTCCCCATACCTCTTACATCCAGTATAATACAGCGCTCCATACCTATTACATCCAGTATAATACAGCGCCCCATACCTCGTACAACCAGTGATGTCTCCTCTGATGTAGATGTTCTCTTTCCTCATCTTCTCCTTTCAGACCAGATGCCATTTTTCAGCCATTTCTCATCTCTGCAGTTTGACAGAAAAAAAATCTTAGTTTACTACTTTTTCATCATCCTCCCATCTTCTGGATAAATCATCCTACCACCCCCAGTACTGTGCCACTAGTACCACACAGATAGTGCCCTTCAATAATTATTGGCACACAGTGTCCTAAAATAACTGCGCCCAGCAAATAGTGCCCATGACAGTAATAGTGTAAACATAACGTCCCCCAGAAATAACTGGGCTATGTGCCAACTCACAGGAGCTGGTCAATAAGACACCAGCGCGTCTATTGATAAATGAAACAAATGGATCAAAATACTACTATCTCACAGAAGAAACCATCTCATAAAATTTAACTTTTATTGATATATAAATGTTAAAAAAACAACAAAACAAAGTGCAAAACAAAAGAGAAGATAACTAATCAGGCAAATTCAAATCCGTAGTAGGAAGGATCTCGTGCCAAGCCAGGTAGGTATGATGGAAAAGGAGCTAACCCTATTGATTGCCCTAGACTCCAAGACCCTACCTACAAACTGTCAGGGAAGATGAGGAGTTTTCCCCAGGCCCAAGGTGTCCAGTAAGTACAAACCCCTAATTCAGAAGTTTTATATTTTCAAGCACTAGGAGGATCATGCCACCTAACATGTTATTGATAAATAGACTGTGTACACATTATGCTCTGGTTAGTGAAGCAGACATGTTATATCACAATAATTTTAAAATCAAGGTAGTGAAAGAAGTAGAAACTTAAAGGCGTTACCCTCAAAATATTTAACAAAAATGTTTCATACATCACATAATATTATAGTACATTGGCTCATGAGCCCTGGTGCAAGAGTTTACCTTGGGCTCCCTTCCCTCAGTTCTTTGTGGCAAGGGGCAGGGGAGCACATCGCCTTCGTGTTGCCTGGGGCAAAAATTGACACGGCAGTCCCCCATGCCAAATTCTTGACCTAACCCCTTCCCTCCAGCCAGAGGTGTAACGTGGAGATTCTGGGCCCCAGTATGCACTTTCTATAATACCGGTTTCATCTTTTGAGGCCCAAGGGTCTTTGGGTCCCCTCAGGCTCCAGGGCCCGGTGGCAACTGTTACCTCTGCACCCCCATAGTTACGCCCCTGCTGCACCTCACATAGATCCAGAGATCTGCCCCAATTACTCTGCTACATTTAGATCAAGCTGGCTACTCTAGGGTAGTGTACTGTCTATTCTGCTGCATGTCAGGACTCGTGTCCATATCACAACTCAGGACAGGAGGCAGTTAAAGATTTAAACTGAGCATGTGTGGCCTTCTCAGTGAGCAGTTTAAAGAAATAAGAAAAAAAGTTGCTCAATACAGATTCATTTCACTGAATAACTCTTTTCTAGTAGCTATACAAAATATTTAATGACATGCAATTGCTAAAGTAATCAAATCCAGGTGCTGGTTTGAAAGTTTAGAATATTTTATGTGGGACAACCTTTTAACTTGATCATACAAATTATATTACTGTTTCCACCCCTACAGATGTCCCGATAGACTTTGAAGTGGAGGCAGCCTTACGTCGCTTTGGGACCAGGCTCCATGCTGTCTCCCGGCTTGTTTGCAGCCTGCAACTGGAGCTCCAAGAGCTGCAAGCCATGATGGCCAGACGTAGGCCAAGGCCGTCATAATTTTTTTTGTCTTTTGTTTTTTATTTATTATTTGTTAAAAGTTACTAAAATAATTCTTCTAAAACCCGTGTTGTTTTTTTAAACCTTTAACCCCTTCCTGACATAATATGAAGAAGACAGGGGTGTCTTTTTAGGCCGGACCCTCCAAACATTGTGCATAGGCCAGAGTCCACATTACTGTGAAGGAGACAAGGGTGTTTCTTTAGGCTGGAGCCTCTGAGAATTGTGCATAGGTCAGAGCCCACATTACTGTAAGGAAGACTGGGTATCTTCAGGCCAAAGCCTTAAAAAATTGACCAAAGGCCGGTTCCCGGATTAATTTCATGAAGACAGGGTGTCTTCAGGCTGAAGCCTTAAAAAACTTAAGAACAGTCCGGTTCCCGGATTACAGTCAGAAATACAGGGTGGCTTGGCTTGTTTGGGCAACAAGCCTTGTAGTAAAGAGAGGCAGAGAACATTATATACAGGCTTTTCATGCATGGCACTGACAGTAGTAGTAGGGGACGGGGTACATCAGCAAAGAGTGAATAGTAAATACTGTGGTAGAGTATAACAATGTCTGCTAATGTTGAAATGAGAGGTGGAGATAGACAACAGTGTTAGATGTTAATTTTTAATAGCATTTTTTTTTTTTGAGGAAAGGCCCCAAATAGAGATGAGCGAATCGATTCGTCAATTCGTTGATTCGTATCGAATCTTGGGATTTTTTAGCTGCGAAGCGAATCCGAATATTAGGTGCTTCGCTTCGGCTTTGTACGCATTCACTACGTAGTTTGTCCTATCAATTATACGCTATTGCTACGTATAAGTTACTCTATACACTGTTGCGTACGAATTCAATTGATTTGCGATGCAGACTCCTCCCTTGTAGCCCCGCCCCCTTCTCCAGCACACGAGGAAGACGAGGCAACTCAGGAAATTAAGATGGCAACACAGCGAGGTCCTGACTGGGGAGGCATGGTGTGGGGCACCGACCCCTATGAGGAGAAGGAACCGGAGGAGATCTACGTCTCTCAATATGTCCGGCAGCCTAAGAAGTCAGTTGAGGTGCCCGCTGAGGTGTTCACTCCGCTGGCTGACACGGCGGAGGCGGCAGGAGTTCCTGCTCCGCCGCGGAAGAACTACTTCCTTCGTCAAAATTCTATGGTCCCCAAGGCTGGTTTAACCAAGTTGCACAGACGTGTGCCTCATCCCTTTTTTCCCCCTTTTCAGGTTATTGGGAAGACCCTTGAAAGATGTTTTTTTAAGGAACCTTTTCTGCATTTTTTTTACCCATTTGGATTACAATTTTACCTATGTGGATTACAAATTGTAACTGAGTTTGGGACTCTGCTCCAGTTCTATGACAAGCGTCAGAAAGAAGAAAAGAGACTTAAACGTGTCTGTGAGCAGACTAGGTAATAGGTGAGCAGACTAGGTGATATTTAAAATGTTTACATTATACATATAATGTATTTGCACTATATTGTATGCACTGGATTGTTTGCACTAACGTTTTTACCTTTCAGCAACGTTTTCAAGTATGTTGCCCATTTTGTGTATTTCTTTACAGGTACCGCAATGGGTCCTCATATTCACTTTATAGTATTGTGGATGATTGTACTATGCCCATAGCTGGATAGACAGCACCTTACTTGTTCTACCTCAAATATACATACTGCCTCTGAGGGCGAATTTCAGATCTAACCATTTGCACTGGATATGGCCCAGGGTCCGCAAGGTGTCAAAACTATGGTGCAAGCCTCGGATCACCTGCTGGATCACCTACTTTTTATGCTGGTTCGGGTGGCGGTGTGTGCCATCGTAAATCGTAATCCTGGCGGTCCATCAGCCGGACTATGTATTTCAGCTGTGCAGCAGAGCTAAATGATGAGGATCGTCTGGATGCCATTTTCGAATATTCGCTCTGCCTCTGAGGAGTGCACGCCGCAGCCTCTCATTGTACGTGCCTGCATATTACGTAATTGCGTACGCAATAGTTTGCTTAGGATTCGTAAGCTATTTATACGCTCATGCGTACGTCTTCTAAGAAGTTGCGTACATTTTTTAACTGTACGTTCGTTATTAGTGCGCAAAAGTTTGCTAATAGCACATAATAACGTATATTTTGTACGCAAATACAGCAAATCTATTCGTCAAATATATACATATCTTCAGCGAATATTCGGAGAATAATTTTTTCAATGATTCGCTCATCTCTAGCCCCAAAACATTGTGAATAGTAAATACAACAAAGAAACTGTGGTGGAGTATAAAAATGGCTGTTAGTCTGCTAATGTTGAAACTGGAGTCGGAGGTAGACAACAGTGTTAGAATTTTAATAACATTTTTTATTTTTTTCAAGAAAGGCCCCAAAACATTGTGAATAGTAAATACAACAAAAACTGCAGTGGAGTATAACAATGGCTGCTAATGTTGAAACGTGAACCGGAGGCAGACAACAGTGTTAGTATTTTAATAACATTTGTTTGTTTTTTTTGTTCTTTTTGTTTGGGGAGTTCGCGTTTGCTCATTCTGTCATAACACAAGACGGTTGGCATACAACTTCATGGCCGGCAGACAGCAACAGTGGCAATAACCTGGGATAATTTCAGCTTGTCAGGCCTGATCTAATCATCTTAATAATATAAGATTACCCATATACACGATCAAAGAAAAAAGGGCAAAAAATACCCCGGCTATAATACCCCTATATATACTGAGCAAGACTCAGAAAACACTAGAGGACCTACAAAGAACAACAGAGTCCATATAGCTCAAGAAGTATAAACTTTATTGAAAAATACATAGAAATAAATATGTTAAAAAATGAGGCTAAATAGAGACAAAGAGCACAAAAAGGTGCGACAACCCCAGGTCACCAGCACCACTGCATAGTCATTAGGCAGTCACAGAAGTGCAATTATTATACTATGTTCAAACAAGTATGCCTAATATTGCTACACCTACACCATATAGATATAATATCATAGAGGAAATAAGTAAATTGATTGTGATGATTACACTACACACATGTCAAGTGACATAAACCTCCATATGGAGCCTCTATATACAATGTAACAAATATATTAGCAGAGGTTAAAGGTTGTAGCTTAGTAACCCATAATATAAGTATAACAAGACATACCCATATACAGAGCGCTGTGACCTGGAGAGCCGCACACCCCAACGTACGTTTCGGACCACGCCTTCTTCACGCCAGAAGAAGGCGTGGTCCGAAACGTGCGTTGGGGTGTGCGGCTCTCCAGGTCACAGCGCTCTGTATATGGGTATGTCTTGTTATACTTATATTATGGGTTACTAAGCTACAACCTTTAACCTCTGCTAATATATTTGTTACATTGTATATAGAGACTCCATATGGAGGTTTATGTCACTTGACATGTGTGTAGTGTAATCATCACAATCAATTTACTTATTTCCTCTATGATATTATATCTATATGGTGTAGGTGTAGCAATATTAGGC
The DNA here is from genome assembly GCA_900303285.1 of Rhinella marina. Taxonomy (NCBI): domain Eukaryota; kingdom Metazoa; phylum Chordata; class Amphibia; order Anura; family Bufonidae; genus Rhinella; species Rhinella marina. Next base: position 21,652 of record ONZH01015112.1, on the reverse strand, counting down.
ATACTTGTTTGAACATAGTATAATAATTGCACTTCTGTGACTGCCTAATGACTATGCAGTGGTGCTGGTGACCTGGGGTTGTCGCACCTTTTTGTGCTCTTTGTCTCTATTTAGCCTCATTTTTTAACATATTTATTTCTATGTATTTTTCAATAAAGTTTATACTTCTTGAGCTATATGGACTCTGTTGTTCTTTGTAGGTCCTCTGATCTAATCATCTGCCTCAGCAAGAGGAGTGTGAAAATCGAAGCTAATCCATGCTTGATTCATTTTGTTTTTTTAGACACTGCCAGGAGACAGTTTGGTCCATTTGGGTGTCACCACCACCCCAGCGGCGCTAAAAACCCTCTCCGACATGACACTTGAGGCTGGGCAGGAAAGAAGCCCAAGTGGATAGTGGGCAAGTTCAGGACACAAGTCTGGTGGGTCCGAGAACAGGCTTTACGAGTCAGAATGCAGGTAAGCCTGAACCTGAATGTTGAGGCGGGTAGACTGGTCCTGCTCACTTGGCTGAGCCTGTTGGGAGGCTGTAAAAAAAAAAAGCTCAATCATGGTAATGAGGCTTAACTGGCTGCTGCTGGTTGTGGCAGGAGGTGGGTGACTATGCCAGACCTCCCTTTCGGAGATGCTGGCAGCAGGCTGGGGCTGGCCAAAAGCTCTGGCCAAGTTGGTACATAGCTTCTCCCGGTAGTAAGTTAATTTCTCCTCCCTTTTCTGGGGAGGAAAACAATCCCCCATGTTGATGTGATACCTTGGGTCCAGAAGCATCGCAAGCCAGTATTCATCAGTCATCTTAATTTTTATGATACGCCTGTCTGTGCGTAAGCATGTGAGCATACAGCTCGTCATCCTGGCCAGCGTGCCTGAGGAGCCAGTTCTTTCCGTCTCAGCCTCCCTCTGAGACGATTGAGTGTCCATGAAGGTGTCATCGTCATCCTCCTGCACTTCCAACAGTGTCTCCTCCTCCTCCTGGGCATCATCAAACTCCTCCTCCTCCCCATCCTCTAGCCGAAACTCGTCAACCTCCTCCTGCACCTCCACGGGGTTGGTGTGGTTGGGGCTCCCCAACAGTCACAGCAGGGCGCGCAGAGAGATGTGTAGGGTTACTTTCCCCATCGCCCCCTGCTAAATGAGCAACAGTGTTTTTTCAAGGACAAATATCATCAACACAATGTCGTTCAGGCCGCAGCTGTCCCGGATGACCAATTTAGTAGCCTCTTCAAAGGGCTTCAGCACATTTCAGGCATCTCAGACCAGCCTCCACTGACAGAAATCTAAGCAACACCTGCTCCCTATGGTTGATGATTCTGGCTGCTGCTGGACAAAGTCACAAGGAGCTGCTGCAACTTATGAAGCATGGAATTCCATAGAGTTGGCATGTCACCTACCAACCGGTGTGGCGGAAGACCGTTTTGCCGCCGCAAATCCAGCAGAATGTTGCGAGACACATAAGAGTGACTCAAATTAGTTTACATTTACGTGACTTTGCCAGCACTGTGTGCAGGCCAGTGAATGTTTTCAGAAATCTCTGAACCACTAGATTGACCACATGTGCCATACAGGGAGCTTGCATGAATTGCCCCAGGTTAAGTGCTGCCACTATGTTTGTCCCATTGTCACTTACGACCTTGCCCACTTGCAACTGGTTGGGAGACAGCCAGCATGCTATTTGCTGCTTGATGTGATGTAGCAAGCGCTGGCCTGTGTGGCTGGTGTTGCCAAGGCAAATCAAGTCTAACACAGTGTGGCAGCGCTTAACCTGGCATATGTGATAGGAAGGAGGGGGATCAACTGTGTGCCCTGATGCTGCTGCAGGCAGACTGTCCGTGGAGGTGTAGGAGGGAGGATAAGTGTGTGGTCTGCAATGCTGGCTGGAAACTGTGTGGAGGTGCCAAAAGCACTTGGCCGTGTTCATGAGGTGCTGCTTCGCTGCCACTAAAAACATTCAGCCAAGCCATCAGCTCCCTAAAAGCAGTAGAATCCACTAAATTCTATGACAGAGACTGCTAGCAACTTGGGCAGGTGGGAATTAAGTTTGCGCACTGTGGGATTGCTGGTTGCGTAAACTTGCTTCCTGACCACGCACTTGATGATGGACGGCTGAAAAGTGTGACCAAGCTAGGAGGAGATGGAAAAATGCACACGGTTGACGTCGAGGACGTGTAAGATGCAGTTATACCCCTGAATGCGGGCTGCCTGGCACAAGGAACCCAGGGAGAAGGCCATGCTGTCTCCTGGCAGAGTGATGAAATACTTCCACACACCTGATGTTCAGCCTCCAGAGGTGACCAAGCTTGGCATAGCCCTAGCACGCTTGGACCCTTATGCTCCTACCCTACTTGGGGTCTCACTAGTTCCCAAGGGTGGCCTCGGCCTACCTCGCCTCTGCCCTCTGTTGTTGCCACTCCCACCGCCCTCCTCCTCTGAGATCAAATCCTCCTCACCACCCCGATTTAGCTCCCAGGTCCTGGGAGACTCCCCACCACTTTTCTCTCACTACGATATATGCTGTTGAGCTCCTTCGCCAACCACTGTATTCCCACTCTCAGTCTTCCACCAACACCTGACTACGGGTGCCACTACTAATTTTATATCCGTCATCAAAGCGTACCGGATCCCTCGCCTCCCCACCAACCTCCGCTTCTGGGCAGTCCAAACACTGACTGTTCTCTAAAAACTCCACAGGGAGGCTTTCCTCAATAATTGACGGATTGTGCGGTGGGGTTCGGTGGGCTTTTCTTTGGTAAAACATAGAAGGCACACCACTAGGAGGGGGCACTGAAGGCAGAGAGGAGGCAGAGAATGACAGGCTTCACTGGAGCTGAATGGCGGAGCAGGAGGAACGCTCTGAGTCTGACCCCTGGCTACACGGTACAGTGTCAGCAGAAGAAGGCAAGTCATCCTGCTGTGATTGAGAGGAGTGAGCCATGCACTCCACTACCTCATCCACTTTCTCTTCTACAATGATTTTGCGCCTTGGATTAGCCTGGTAGAACAGTGGACAACTACTACGAATGCTACCACTGGCAGCTGTGCCTACATGCCCTTTGCCACTGCTACTGGTCTGTGCCACCTTCTTTTTTTTGGTGCTCAAGGTCTGGCTGAAAGTGGAACCCTTCTGCTTTCCAGTGCCAGACATTTTCAGTTGACTGTGGCAGGCAATCAGATCTTTGTCCTACTCCCTGTCTCCTCCCTCACTCTCCCTGCCTGATTAATACTACTAGCCATGCACTAGCCCTGCCCTAGCCCTGATATCTGTCTGTATTGGTGCCCAGAACAGAACACAGTTCTCTCTCTTTCACAAGCTCCTGCTTGTCTCAGCAGGCGCAGTACAAGTGATGTAAATTGTTTACTCAACCTATGGGCCAATCAGAGCAAGCCCTCCCTCCCAGGTAAGGTGACCGGGTTCTTCCCGGGCTTTTTTTCCACTCTAACCCATCCACTGTTAACATTCCTGCACAAATAACAAACATACAGTAAAAGCAAGCTTAACTGAATGCGTACGCATTAGAGTACAAATTATCAGATGCTTACGTAGCGTTAGCATTTAATTATTTAAGATTTGTTTGAAGTGAATCTGAAAATAACAAAGGTCCATAACGAATATACGAATATACGAATATACGAAGCTGCTAATAGATTCGCTCATCTGTATTTAAAAATATTCCAAATCCCAGACCAGACCCACAATTTTATCCAGACCTCTAAATTAATTAAGACCCAGACTCCAAAATGAATTCAGGACCCAGACCAGACCCCTATATTTTAAGCCAAAGCCCAGAAAACATTTCAAAATTAGTCAGACCCAGGCCTCTAAGGTAACTCAGAGCCCAGTCCAAAATTCAAAATGAATCAGATCTAAATCTAACTGTCAAACAGTCAATTAATTCAGACCTCCCCCCCCCAAAAAAAAAATAAAAATATTTAGAACCTAGACAAGACAAATTGTCAAAATTATTTTAAAACCACTCAAAATTAGTCATAGCCCAGACCAGATCAGATGCTTACAGTATACTCACCACTCCTCAGTTCTTGGTACTCTTCCTCATTAGATTCCAGTGGGGGGAGGAGGGTGCCATTTGATTTGGGGGAAGATGGGGGAATTCACTGACTCTCAATGTATTTATATAACTCTAGTACCAATGATTTATAATTGCAATGAATGCAATCATGCTCTCAAAATCAAATGCATAACCAAGACACAACAAGATCTATGGTGAGGGTAATGCAATAGCCAGACACTTTTACGACCGAACATTTATACTGATAAAGCAAGATGTTTACACATTTGACGGTTTTATAATCAATTTAATTAAAGTTCCTGGTAATTACATTTAGCTCATTTCACACAAACATATTATTAATGATTTTAATCACCAAGGTTTTTCATATGATTATATTACACCAATAGACAAATATTCTCAAAATAAAATTCTTTCATGTTCTCTTTATTACAAACAGAGGCAGTGATTTCAACAGCAGCTCTTGTAAAATCTTACATTTTTTCACTGTGATTTTATAGCTTCTGCTGCTTTCCTATGGAGCATGTTAGTTTTTGGTCTCACTTATCATAGAGAAAGAAAAAGTTTGTCTCAGCTGCACTCCATTCCCAACCTGACATAGCTGTGGCAGGTTAAAATAAATCAAAATGTGATAGTTTGTCTGCGCTAAATTCAATGCACAACAGAGCTTTTACCTTTAGGGCTCTTTTACACAAGCATCTCCCTTGCGGAAATCACACTCAGTGTGAGAGAGAGATCATGTGGTCTGGACTACAGAAGCGCACAGCATTATCATGATTGATAATGCTGGGTGCCTCTGTGTGACCTTTCTATAACTGAATCACACCAGCATAAAGCTGTCAGTATGATTCCGCTAAAGAAAGGTTAGGCAGAAGCACACAGCATTATCAATCATGATAATGCCATGCGCTTCCTAAGCCCAGAACGCACAATACCTCTCTCACACGGAGTGTGATTCCCACAAGGGACACGCTCTTGTGAAAGCTCCCTTACACAAATATGAAGACAAGCTTTAATTTGTCCCCATTAATAAATCAGGGCCTTAGTTCTTAGGCAAGAAATATTATTCCAATAATGTAAATAAAGCTGTATTATTGTAGCACTTTGGTAATGTTAGAACATTTAAGGAAATAAAAGTATTTTATTAGCAAATATGATCCTAAAAGGTCTGCATTAAATGTTTAAACTGTAATATGTGACTATAAATTATAAAATACTGAATTATGTCACTCTTTTTAAATATTATTAATGTCCTGTCACTATATTCAGTTCTGTCTCTTTTGTCTGTAGGAATCAACAGCATAAGTTATGTAATGAATACATTTGTGGCAAATATTTGCAACATTATTTCATAAAAACTCACTGTGCCCATAAATGGGTTACCCCATCATTAATGTGAAAAAATGAAAATCAGACATAATATGGTATATGACTATTTCTAACTAAGATAGAACCAGCCATGTACTACTTATGGATCCAGAGCTCTTCCCATGCATTGCTCTAATTGTGCTGCTAGATTCTCTCCAGCCTGTCAACTCAGGGAGTGTAACCTTTAGCGGGGAAGGGGGGTCCTTTCTGCTACATATCTCCCATGTAACTTTCAAAGCTGCTATCAGGAGAGGACTGGTGGCAGTTGAAGGATGGAATTGAGCATGTACGTCCACCTCAGCTAGGTGTGTAAAAAAGTACAACCCTCTCCTAGTTCGATACAAAGAACACATGAGTTTAATTATAGCAGATATTATTCTCATTAGGTCTCAGAGGTTAAATATCTCATATGAATAAACTGAATTCCCATTTTCTATGGGCCATGGATGTAAAAGTAGGTGCAGCCTATCTCAAAAGACATTTTGGTCCTTCCCAGACACTCATCTAAGAGCCACTGCAGAAGTAAAAAAGAACAATTTAATGGGGAAACAATAATAAGTGAGACATATGTATCAAGGCTAGTGATGAGCGAATTGAAGCGGCAATATTCATGATTCGCACGAATATTGCCGGCTTCGGCTCGGCTCGGCATCCCGAGGCAGCGCGGACTCGTGATTATTCGTGCGTCACTGCAAGTTTGAAATGCCTGTTTTTATCAGCCAATCAGCATCAAAGGGAAGCCTGTGGGAACGCCTGCTGTGATGTAACAGCCCCTATACCTCCCCAGCAGTGATTGGCTGGCAGTGACATGTGATCTAAATTTACATAAGGTAGGGACCTGCAGCATCAGCCTCATTGTGCTTTGGGAAGGAGAAGAGACAGACAGTGTTAGCTAGTGTAGTGTAGTGTTGCACGATATATCAAAAACTCGGTACGGTTTCGGTACCTAGTGCGGTACTGAAGCTCGATACCGAGTTTTCTTGCCATCCGATACATAGAACATGGCGCGCGCATCACTTTAATGCGGTTGCCATGTTCTAATATCTGCCGCGCTGCCAGGGCCGGATTATAATTGGAGCACCTGGAGCTACTGCTCCAGGCCCCCGCTCCAATGATTTCATGGGGGGCCCCGTGCCCCCCTCAGACCTCAGATCAGCCCACCCAGCCACTTTAAAAAAAGCATACTTACCTGTTCTGACCGCCGCTGTCCTCAGGTTCCGCGCTCCACTGTGTTCCCTGCCGGCACGCACTATGACCTGACGCAGCGTCAGGTCATAGTGTGCGCCGGCAGGGAACACAGTGGAGCAGGGAGCCTGAGGACAGCGGCCGCCAGAACGGGTAAGTATGCTTTTTTTAAAGTGGCTGGGTGGGCTGATCTGAGGTCTGAGGGGGGCCACAAGACGCTGGTCTGAGGGGGGCACAAGACGCTGACCTGAGGTCTGATGGGGGCACGTTGTGTTGATCTGAGGTCTGATGGGGGCACAAGACGCTGATCTAAGGTCTGATGGGGGCACGTTGTGTTGATCTGAGGTCTGATGGGGGCACAAGACGCTGACCTGAGGTCTGATGGAGGCACAAGACGCTGACCTAAGGTCTGATGGAGGCACAAGACGCTGACCTGAGGTCTGATGGGGGCACAAGACGCTGACCTGAGGTCTGATGGGGCACAAGACGCTGACCTGAGGTCTGATGGGGGCACATTGTGTTGATCTTAGTAATTACGGCTATCTACAGACGGCCCTGATTACTAATACTGGGCTTAGTGCTTGCCGGTATGGCAGGCCAGCACTAACCCCAACATCTATTACCTCGGCACCCACCGCCACCAGGGGTGCCGGGAAGAGCCGGGTACCCGCAGGACCGGACCTTCTAAATTGAGGGTCTGGCTCTGGGTCGGCTGCAGGCTGGTACCATTAGGCTGGGAAGGGCCAATAACCGTGTCCCTTCCCACCCTGGTAGTGCCAGGCTGCCGCTGCTGGTTGTGTCTGGCTGGCGAAGGAAAAAGGGGGGGACCCCACGCCATTTTTTAAAAATCATTTATTTTTGTAAAAAAATGGCGTGGGGTCCCCGCCTTTTTTCCTTCGCCAGCCAGATACAACCAGCAGCGGCAGCCTGCCACTACCAGGGTGGGAAGGGACACGGTTATTGGCCCTTCCCAGCCTAATGGTACCAGCCTGCAGCCGCCCCAGAGCCAGACCCTCAATTTAGAAGGTCCAGTCCTGCGGGTACCCGGCTCTTCCCGGCACCCCTGGTGGCGGTGGGTGCCGAGGTAATAGATGTTGGGGTCAGTGCTGGCCTGCCATACCGGCAAGCACTAAGCCCAGTATTAGTAATCAGGGCCGTCTGTAGATAGCCGTGATTACTAAAACTGTAGTATTGTAAAAAAAATACACACACACAAGTATAAAACATTTTATTGAAATAAACACTCCCCCAGACCCCTGTTTGACCATTTTATTAAAAAAAAAAAGCTGGTCCGACGTAGTCCACCGAATCCGACGTAGTCCTCTGCATTCACGACCCTGAAAAATAGAAAACAAACACACAAACACAGACCACTTACCTCTTCCTGCACTGGGATAATACACACAGCGATGTCACTGTACAGGGATAATAAACACAGTGATGTCACAGTACAGGGATAATAAACACAGTGATGTCACAGTACAGGGATAATAAACACAGCGATGTCACTGTACAGGGATAACAAACACAGTGATGTCACAGTACAGAGATAATAAACACAGTAATGTCACCGTACAGGGATAATAAACACAGTGATGTCACTGTACAGAGATAGTAAACACAGTGATGTCACAGTACAGAGATAATAAGCACAGTGATGTCACCGTACAGGGATAATAAACACAGTGATGTCAAAGTCCAGGGATAATACACACAGTGATGTCACAGTACAGGGATAACAAACACAATGATGTCACAGTACAGGGATAATAAACGCAGTGATGTCACTGTACAGGGATAATAAACACAGTGATGTCACAGTCCAGGATAATAACACTGCGATTCACAGTCCAGGGATAATAAGCACAGTGATGTCACAGTCCAGGGATAATAAGCACAGTGATGTCACAGTACACCTGTGCAAACAAGGCCTGGGGACCAAGATAAGGCTAGGGGCTACACTGAAAAGGGCCAGTGGCGCACAGATAAGGGGTAAGGGGCAGGGTCACAAGCAAGGTCCTGGGGGGAAGGGGGGGTGAGGGGTGCACAGATAAGGGCCAGGGTGGCGCACACAGGGGGCAGCAGAGACAAGAACCAGAGAGGCACAGACAAAGAGGGAGTGGGGCACAGATAAGGGCCCAGGGGCGCAGACCAGGAAGAGGCATACAAAGACAAGGGCCAGATCCCAGGGATGCAGACAGGGGCCAGGTAGGCACAGCCAAAGGGGCGCAGATAAGAGCCAGGGGCTGCATTGAAAGGGCCAGGGTGGTGCACAGAGCAGGGTCAAAAGCAAGGTCTGGGGGGGGGGGTGAGGGGCGCACAGATAAGGGCCAGGGTGGCATTAATAGGTTCTTCTTTATTTTGGCGAGGTATCGTATCAGTATCGAGTATCGTGATACTTTTGTACGTATCGGTATCGAACTCAAAATTCTGGTATCGTGACAACCCTAGTAACTTGCTTCACTTTCAACTACCTCACCCCCCGACACCTGTGTCTCTCCATTGTCCACCACCTCCTCAGACAACACTGGTAAATCCCCACTGTCAGCACACTGAGACTGCAAAAGGTCTTGCGAATTGGGGCAGAGAATGTTCTGGGGTAGCACATCAGAGAAGGGGTGACTATGGGGTTCCAGGGAGTACGTGACCACATGCAATCTCTATCCAAAAAGTCATACTGAGGCTCACCACCATGCTTTACACTGCAATCTTATTGAAAGACAGACAATCAGGGGTTCACCGCCAGGTTGTCAGGCAGCATTTTTAAGTGGGTCACCATTACCGTGTCCCTGAAAATTGCCTTGGGGTCATCACCAGACTATTGGCCAGATTTAGAAAAAATGGTGCAATTAGGGAGCCTCAGAGGCATCCCTACATGCTGCCACTGGTGTTTCCTATCCATTTCCAAGGTGTTTCCATCTTTTTCTGAGGTTTTCACATGTTGGGGCAAACTTGACTGTGCAGAACCTTTGGCCCCTGCAAAAATATTCGGGTCTCCCATAGACTTTAATGGGATTCGTGATTCGGCTCGAACCCACAAATCCCGCGGAAAATTCGGTCCGAATTCCGAATCCCCGAATATTTTAGGATTCGATCAACTCTAATCAAGGCCACATTATGCTCAAAAGCCAAAAACAATAAAATGTGATTTATAAAAAGGATGGCTACATCTATTATGTGGGCATATTACAGCTGCTGTATCTTCACATGAAGGTACTATATCTCACATAGGTAAGATAGCATTGCTAACCTACATGTACAAACAATCACTGATAGAGGTGTGTCGGCCTGTATGCTCCTTCCGCAATTGCCCATACGGCAAGGTAGGTTGGTGTTAGGTCCCGTGCCACTCTGAGATACCTTGACACGGTGCTCGGGCTCCAGTATGTTCTTGATATAAGAATATATTGGCGAAAGTCTACTTTTAACATCAGCATGAGGGTTTAGCCATGTATTATCAATTGCATCTACCGCCGCAGTGCACCTCTATCAGTTATTGTTTGATTATATAGTCCGCACAATTGGTTACCTTGTGTAGGATGTTTTTGTGGAACATCTGGTCCACTGCAGGCATCCTCCATTGTATGCATTTTTGCTGAGGATTGCTGTTAGCAAAGGATCACATGTGCAGGATTTGCTCCCCCGGTTTGATATGCGCTACAGCATATGGGGTTTGAGCACTTTTATGCCATTATAGACCACGTTTTTTTCAGTGATTGTATAACCTACATGTACAGCCTTGGTCCTCGGCTTTAATCAGGAGAGCTTTAAATGTACGTCCCGAAATTAAAGATCTTGCTCAAGCAATTTAGCAGGAGCAGGTCAGGCCTACCACTGACAGTAAAAGTCATGGACCCCGAGGGTAAAGCGGAAGTGGCACAATTGGTTACCTTGTGTAGGATGTTTTTGTGGCATATGTGGTCCGCTGCAGGCATCCTCCATTGTATACAAAGAAAAAAAGGGGGATTTCAGTCAGCACATCCCAGTGCGCAGGTGCACGTTGCTATGGCTAACTGCCAGCCAGATAAAGCACAAAATGCCATAGTGATATGAGGTATTCTGAAGCTGATGCTATGCTTGTTTAGTAAATTAGAGATTCTTGGCAAATATATTTTGTACAAAATTATATGAGCTAGTCAGCCAAATCGTCAAGGTGATCTCTGTAGGATGGGAACCTAACACTATTTCCTACCTGTTATGTGCCAACCTTGGCTTCCGTATAATCAGGGGGTGTTGGTTCCACACGCATGCTGGATCCACTCTGCCTTTTGCCATTTTTGGTGCTTCAAAGGCCTCCACTAATTCAGGGATGCAGGTACCAAAGTGCATGCCGAGTCCACTCGGCTTTATAGTTACACTAATTAAAATCAGCCTATGGGGCAGACGGGCTAGTCAGGAGTGCATGACCAAACACCCCCTGATTATACGGAAGCCAAGGTTGGCACATAACAGGTAGGAAATAGTGTTAGGTTCCCGTCCTACAGAGATCACCTTGCCGATTTGGTGGACGGGCTCAGATAATTTTGTACAAATTATATTTGCCAAGAATCTCTAATTTACTAAACAAGCATAGCATCAGCTTCAGAATACCTCATATCACTATGGCATTTTGTGCTTTATCTGGTTGGCAGTGTGCCGTTGCATTGTATGTATTTTCCAGTCCTCCATTGTATGCATTTTTGCTGGGGATTGCTGTTAGCAACGGATCACATGTGCTGGATTTGCTCCCCCAGTTTGATATGCGCTACAGCATATGGGGTTTGAGCACTTTTCTGCCATTTTAGACCTCGTTTTTTTCAGTGATTGTATTTGGACATGTACACCTGGAGGTGTGGCAACTCCAGGTTTGAATGTATCAAGACTTACATATTCTGGTAACATTCTGGTGCACCTGTGCAGCCTGAGTCACATGAATCATTGGTAGGTGAGGCTCACAGCCTACTCCCTCCTCTCATTGTATGTGTGATCTCACGCTGGAGGTAACTGGGAGTTGGTCGCTGTGTGTCGGCCTGTATGCTCCTTCCGCAATTGCCCATACAGCAAGGTAGGTTAGCGTTAGGTCCCGTGCCACTCTGAAATACCTTGATGCGGTGCTCGGGCTCCAGTATGTTCTTGATATAAGAATTTATTGGCGAAAGTGTAATTTTAACATCAGCATGAGGGTTTAGCCATATATTATCAATTGCATCTACCGCCGCAGTGCACCTCTATCAGTTATTGTTTGATTATATAGTCCGCACAATTGGTTACCTTGTGTAGGATGTTTTTGTGGAACATCTGGTCCACTGCAGGCATCCTCCATTGTATGCATTTTTGCTGAGGATTGCTGTTAGCAACGGATCACATGTGCAGGATTTGCTCCCCCGGTTTGATATGCGCTACAGCATATGGGGTTTGAGCACTTTTATGCCATTATAGACCACGTTTTTTTCAGTGATTGTATAACCTACATGTACAGCCTTGGTCCTCGGCTTTAATCAGGAGAGCTTTAAATGTACGTCCCGAAATTAAAGATCTTGCTCAAGCAATTTAGCAGGAGCAGGTCAGGCCTACCACTGACAGTAAAAGTCATGGACCCCGAGGGTAAAGCGGAAGTGGTTTAATGCTCCTTCTGTTTTCTCTCCTCGGTGCATAGCGCTCAATGAGCTCTATGCAGTGAATACAGGAAGCTGCATTTTTTCCAGAAGAGTGAGAGTACTTGAAGATTCTGGGACATCTTCGGGCACTAAACGCACACAATTTATGCATGTTAATACACTCACCAGTCCTATGTGGTTGTGGTGATGGCACTTTAGTGTATACAGCAGTTAAATAACCCTGTATTTCCTACAGCATCTATAAGACTTTTTTGAGAGCGTTCATTTAAAATCCACACATGCGTTTGAAACATTGTGACTGAAACAGTAAAAACTAGTGACAGAGACCCTAATTGAAGTGCTGGGTCTCTTAATTTTCATGGCCCAGATGTTCTCCTGAAATTCCTATTGAGAAGAGCTTCTCATCAGGGTTTTTAAGACAGAATTTTCTGGTCCAAAAAAAGTAAGTCACCCAGAGTTTCAGTCAGAGTCTGTTACAAATTCCCTTTAAAGGCTCATGCACATGACCGTATGTATTTTGTGGCCCGCAAAAACGGATCCGCAAAAAATATGGATGACGTCTTTGTGCATTCCATATTTCGCAGAAAGGAACAGCTGGCCCCTAATAGAACAGTACTATCCTTGTCCATAATGTGTAGGACAATAATAGGACATGTTCTAATTTTTTGCGAAACGGAAATACAGACATACGGAAACATAATGCACATGGAGTACCTATCAGTATCAGTTTTTTTTGCGGACTCATTGAAATGAATGGTTCTGCATGATGTCCTAAAAAAAAAACGGAACAGACATGGAAAGAAAGTACGATTGTGCATGAACCTTAAAGAGTGACATCTTGAAAAAGACATGTGAAGAAGTTATTACCTTCCAATAGTAGTTTCAGCTGATTTACAGAAGTTGTTAAGTATTGGCATCTATGTTGAAGTAATTGTTTATCATAATGAAGGTTGTCTACAGCTTTAAGGCACCAACCAGACATCACCTGTACAATTACCAGTATGAGTATGATTTATTTCTATGATTGTATTTTCATCCATGAATTTTTTTTCCCCACGGTTTTTAAAGTATAACATAATAAAGCATTTCTCACTAGGCATGATAATAATGTTAGCCAACAAAATTTCTTTATTTTCGATAGGAGAATGTATACGACCAATGCTGTAGCGTTTATCTATGCTGAGAAGCAGCAACCTTCGGCACTCCAGCTGCTGAGAAACTACAACTCCCAGCATGCACACTTATTCGGCTGTTATTGCAACTCCCATAGAAGTGAAAGGAAGAGTCTGGGAGTTGTAGTTTTAACAACTGGAGTGCGGGAGGTTGCTGATCCCTGATCTATGCTATTTCAATGTGCCATACAAGGACACACCAATGCAGCCAAATCTAATGTATTTAAATGACAGTGATATCATAACTGATACACAAATTTGCACAGGATGACGAACCTTCGATCTTCCATATAGAACCAGAAACACACCCTTTATTGCATATGACTGAATCCAAAAGCTAAATAAAACAGTTTTAAATTTAACACTTATTAGATTAGGATTTAATAATGCTATAAATTGAAGAATTTATTACAATTTATTCAAAAAACTAAACTTACTAATAGAAAATGTTTTTATTACAATTTTATTAGTACCCTTCTAGTCTAATTATTTTTAATTTAGAAGATTAGCTTTGACATTTAACTCATTATGAAGTGCTGAGTACATTTGAAAAATTCTGAACTTTTGACAGTGATATAAAGTTGTTTAGTTTAGTAATTTCGGCAAATACCATAAATAATCTCATGTCACTAAATTAGCAAATTTCAAAATGTTGAAAATCAGAGAGAAATTTCAATATTAAAATTATATTAGATATAAAATGCTCATGTTAAAGGAATATGTATAGACATTTAACTTCACAAAATGTAAATGAATAAAACCATCTTTCTGGATTTTCAATATTAAAGATTTTCTGAGTGCTGCACATTTTCCCAACATTTTTTGTAGTCTTTGAATAATAGTAGTTGAGTAACACTTTAACAATTCACAGTTTATAGTGCCGCTTAAAAGCATTCATCCTTCTTGGTGTTTTTCTTGTTTTTTTGCAATGCAACCTGGATTTATATGGATTTTAATTTAGATTTTATGCAGTGAGCATGACCAAATATTTCAAATTGCTGTGGCATGAAAAAATTGAGTGCATATGTATTAACATAATTGCTATGAAACCCCAAAATAAGGTCTGGTCCAATTAATTAAAGGGGTTTTGTAGCAGTTTTATATTGATGACCTATGCTCAGGATAGGGGATCAATATCTGATCGGTGGTGGTCCAACACTCGGCACTCCCACTGATCAGCACTGCTTCCTCTTCATTTTATAACGCATTGTCTCCCTTGTAACAGTGGCAAGTCAATGAAGCGGGTATTTGTAATTACATTCGTTTCCGAGACAAATGGCATTGTACTGAAGAGGAAGTAGCGCTCACATGAAGCTGAAGATCGGTCATCAATATATACAATATTGCTGCACAAACTCTTTAAATTCAGAAGTCACATGGATAGTTTAAAAAACGTCCCCCTGTGTGCAATCAAAGTGTCACATGATATTACAGTGTGAAGTAAATATATATACATTTGTTCTGAAAGTCTCTAACCCTATCAAGCAGGCAAAATGAAGACCAAGGAGCTCATCAAACAGATTAGCAAAGTTGTGGAGAAGTATAGATTAGGGTTAAGTTATAAAAAAATATCCCAAATGTTGAACATCCCACTGAGCACTATTCAGTCTATTATAACAAACTGGAAAGAATATGGCATAACTACAAACTTGACAAGAGAAGCCCATCCATGATGATCCAAGACAAATTCATACGGTGATGTGATCATAAGCAGCACATCACCGCTTAAGTTAGTCACTGGCCAGAGCCATGCATGTGATCATGTCCATGCAGTATCAGAAGTAAACATTGTGGGGACCAGTGGTAGGCACAGCGAAGGACTAGAGCGGCATGGAACAAGTAAGTATGAATCTTCTGTTTAAGCAGGCAGGCTGGTGGCACTTGCTTAAAAATTAGTATAATTGGAAAACCCCTTTAAATAAAAGCCTCAGAAAAATTGTTGGAGTTCGCAAATAGTGGGGTAGACTGCCCAAACACATTAAAGAAGGTTCTCTGGTTAAATCAAACCTTTTGACCATCATAGGAAACCCTATTTGTAGCATAAAGCCAAAGCTTACCATCACCCCAAAAGCACCATTCCCACAGTGAAACTTACTGAAGGGAGCATCATGCTCTGGATTCCTTTCATCAGCGGGACTGGAAAACTGGTCAGAATTGAAGGAAATATGGATAGTAGCAAACACAGCACAATTCTTGAGGTAAAACTGTTTCAGTTTGACAGAGGTTTGAGACTGAGACACATTTTCATTTTCCAGCAGGACAATGACTCTACCCATACTGCTAAACTACACTGGAGTAATTTAAGAGAGACATTTAAATATCTAAGAATGGCCTAGTCAAAGTCCAGACCTCAATACAATTGATAATATCACACAACAAAAAAAAAACTTTTTGTCTGCTACTGGGCAAAAACCATTTGTCCTATACTAAATCGAGTGTGCGGATTGGAAATCCAAAGTCGAATTGTTGTAACACGTCACGAAATTCTACTATGCATAAGTATGCCTAAATGAATTAAGCACTTGGAAAGTATTGAATAATTTTGAGTTTTACTCCAACAATTACCTGATCTACAGTACATCAAAGTTTGCGTAGTAAACACTGTATGAAAATGTAATTGAATAACAAAATTTCAAAAAGTCTCATTTTTCAGTTTGAAAGTCTTACTCGAGCAAGGCCCAGTACTGTTAAAAGTGCTTGAGGCATCTGCTTTTGCATTTGTGAATAGTCATATTTTCCCGTTGCAAAAAACAGTAGTAGTCCCCCATCATGTTTGGATTCCAGCTGCCTTGATACCTGTTCTCCATTGTAGAATCTTTATGGAACCGCTCTCCATGTTCGTCACTTACGTATCCCAAATTGGGTGGGAAAAAGTCAAGATAGGAATGTAAGAAATGCACTTTCAATGACATTCGGCAGCCAAGTTGTTCATATGCTGTAAGCATGTTCTCTACTAATTCAGCATAGTTTGCAGCTCGTCTGTTCCCAAGGATGTTCTGTACTACTAGCACAAATGCATCCCAAGCTGCACGTTCCAGAGGGTTGAGTTTCGTTCTGAATGTGACATCATGCATTAGTTTGTTGATTTCAGGGCAAATAAAAATTCCGGCCTTTATTTTAGCCTCAGTTTTCAGTGTGCTAAACTTCTCCTTTAAATACTGGAAACCATTTCCATCATGATCAAGTACAATTACAAAATCTTTCATTAAACCAAGTTTGATGTGAAGTGGTGGAAAATAAACTTGAAGTGGATCGACCTGTGATTTGTGTTGTTCATTGTACTGACCAACTGTGTGCTCGACTCTGAGAGGCCACTGTCTCATTTTGTAATGATTGTTGTCATCAAGACTGTTCCATTGGCACAAGAAACACATGATTTGCAGAGGGGGAGTTGCAGAGAGCGATAAGGAGAAAGCAAAGGTACTAATTTTTTTTCTCCACTGTATTCACTGAGGAAAATAAACTTCAGATGAAATGCAGAATATAAAAGTAAATTCCCCATTAAAAGTGCCGTGTCTGACCCAGGAAGAAGTACAGCAGTGTCTTAAAAAGATTAAAATAGACAAACCGCCAGGACCGGATGGCATACACCCCCGTATCCTAAGAGAATTAAGTAATGTCATAGACAGACCCTTATTTCTGATATTTAAGGACTCTATACTGACAGGGATTGGCGCATAGCAAATGTGGTGCCAATTAGAGATGAGCGAATTTATTTGCTGCTTCGTAGATTCGTTACGAATCCTCCATTTTTCCTTCTCCAAAGCGAATCCGGATTTATTCAGATTTGCTTCGTATTATTCGTAAATGTTCTTACAATTTTGAACACTAATGCTACGTACGCTAGGTACGCTAGGTGCGCTACGTACGCATTCTTCTTCCCCCCTCAGCCCCCAGAAGCAGGAAAATGACGATACACCCCCTCAAGAGTGGGAAAGTGAAGATACGCCCCCCTCAGAAGCGGGAAAAATCAGCCCGGCAACTAACTAATGGCACGTATAGGGAGTGAAGACTCCACCCTCATTACTCCGCCCTCCTCTCCAGTTCAAGCCAGTGGTGAACAAGATACCACAGCATGGCGAAACAACTGCGACCAAAGTGGGGAGAGATGGTGTTTGGTAGCGAGCACCGCGAACCACCGGCCGCTCCAGAGATTCCAGTGTCACAATTGGCCAAGAGAATCCCACCGGCTCCTGAGGTGTTCCCCATGACGGCTGGTGCAGCAGGGGTGGCTGGAGCGTCCACTCCGCCACCCAGGAGGAGAACAAAAACACCTTCCATGCGGCAGAATCCCATTGTGCCTGCATCAGTGTCGGCCCACGCCCAGACCTTATGGGACTACAAGAATGCAGTGGAGGACTCGGTACTGCAGTGGAGGTACTCATCCAAGTAATGGACCATCCGAGGCCGGGAGACCCTACAATGGAACAGTGTAAGGGAACTATGGTTTTCAGTGGAGCGAGGCTGTGGGCTGCAGGTCTGTAAAATGGCTGTACCTGCCCCATCACCATCACAGCTTATACGTGGGGGATAAGGTGGAATATACCCCCATGGCATCCCTGAAAGGCCCCTTTGCTACCGGGGTTACCTTATTGTTTAAGCCCCTGGTACCTGCATCACCGCCAGAAGTTTGGCCACAGGAACCAGCAGGTGCAGGACGCGTGCACTGCCTACAGGAGTCACCAGATGGCACCCTCCGTTTCAGGGAGAAGCCACAGCCGGAGCCTCTGATCCCTGGACACCACCACCATAGTCCTTTCAGCTGGGTCAGCTGATGACATCATCCTTTACTTTACAGTCCTCGGTGATCCAGTACCAACTATACTGGAAAATGAAGTCAGCAGCAGCCAGGGGAGCTGTGGGTTCTTCCCTGGGTGCAACCTTGCCTCAACCGCTGCAACCAGAAATCCTTACCCCTGCTGTCCCGGAAGAAGTATCCGGAAAAGTGAAGGCACAAGTGGCTGCAGCACTCACCAGTGTGACCACCACCCGGACAAGTCCAAATTCTGGCAGAAGAGGGCAGTGGAGCTCAAAAACGGCAGCCAGCTTGGCCTACAGGAGGCAGAAGAGTCCTCTAATGTCATTCAGCAGCAGTTCCAGCGATCAGGACTTCAGGTCCCTCATCTGAGGAACCCTTCTACTGGCTGATTTAAAGGACACCTCTGGACCTACGGGAGCTACAACATGGACTGCACCTGACGGGTGAGAGCTAGTTGGCACTTGTTCTTAATTTATGTTGTTTTCATTACCCCTTGTTTGACTCTCACCCAGATGAACATGGCTTGTCAGGACTCCCCCCCCCCCCCCCATTCTGCAAAAAATTCCCAGTTACGCCTAAGCACGCCTATTTTGCTCCTCCCTTCTCAGGTTATTTGGGGTTCTCTATTTGCTGCTATTTTATATTATCCATGTGAATTACACGTTACCTGTTTGGATTACAAATTTACCTCACGTGTATTACAATTGAATTTTGGACTGCGCTCCAGTGACGACTGAGGGGAGATCTAATAACTATGTATAAATATATCAGGGGTCAGTACAGAGATCTCTCCCATGATCTATTTATCCCCAGGACTGTGACTGTGATGAGGGGACATCCTCTGCGTCTGGAGGAAAGAAGGTTTGTACACAAATATAGAAGAGGATTCTTTACGGTAAAAGCAGTGAGACTATGGAACTCTCTGCCTGAGGAGGTGGTGATGGTAAGTTCGCTAAAAGAAGGGCCTGGATGTATTTCTGGAGGGTAACAATATTACAGGCTATAGTTACTAGAGATGGGGGTCACTGATCCAGGGAGTTATTCTGATTGTCTGAATGGAGTCGGGAAGGAATTTTTTGCCCTAAAGCGGGGAAAATTGGCTTCTACCTCACAGGGTTTTTTTTTCCTTCCTCTGGATCAACTTGCAGGATAACAGGCCGAACTGGATGGACAGAAGTCTTTTTTCAGCCTTATAAACTATGTTACTATGTATGTTACCCTAACTGTAGGCCAAGCAGCAGTGTTACCACTTTCAGGTCAGCACACATTTTCCATTTATGTTCTGAGTATTTGATCATTTTCAAAATGAACTCGATAGAAGCATGGGTCTCTTTCATTCCAACCGCAGGAGCCATTGGAACAGATGGTTTTTCGTTACCATTGTGCAACAAGACAGCTTTCAAACTTGTTTTGCTAGAGTCTATGAATAGCCTCCATTCATCGGGAACATGTGTGCCATCTAACTCTTTCAACTGCTTTCCATTGCATAGTATACAGCTAAAATGGTGTGTCGATGACGAAAGAGTGAAGTTGTGGTGCCTCGTTCTAGCAAATTCCATTCCTGAAGTCTAGAAGCTAGCAGTTTTGACTTTTCTTCAGATAATGAGACATCTCTTACCAGATCATCTAAATCTGATTTGCTCAGCAAGTGCGGCTGACTCTCTAGTTGTTCTGGGTCAGGAAATAAATTGTGAAAATCAACATCATCTTCTTCATTAAGATTAGAGATGAGCGAGTAGTGAAATATTCGAAAGTTCGAAATTCGATTCGAATAGACCGCGAAATTCGACTATTCGACCAAATATCGAATCCCATTAAAGTCTATGGGAAAAAAATGCTCGCCACTTGGAAATCTCAATTCGACCACTTGGAGGTCACCAAGTCCACCCTGAAACCTCAGAAAAGGATGCCAACACTGCTGGAATGCAACTGGGACAGCAGGGGAAGCATGTCTGGGTGCATATAACGCGCCCAAGTCGCACTATTACGCCACTATCACAGCCTCTCAACAATACACTCCAAAGACAATCTAACCTCTCTGTAAAGTGAGACCATACAAGGAAACCTTCTTTCCTCTACATTGCCATGGACCCCAAGCCAAACTAGACAAAAAAGAAGATGAAATTCTGCACCCCTTAAAATCACGTTGCCTATGACAACCACAGATGGCATAGGCAAGGGGGAAAGCAAATAGACCCCACCCCTAATTGTCATTGTGTGTGTGTGTGAGATGTGGTCAGACATGTCTTCTTTAAAATGTAAAACAACTCAAACACATGCAGAAGCCTTAAAATGCCCAAATTGTTGGCGCTTGAGATGTCAGTGACCCGACCTGGCCCAGTGTCATGTCTAGCAGGTAAAGCAGTGGGGATGTTGAGGGATGCGTAGGACCGCAAAAGGCAGGAAGAGGCCGTGGGCTGGCCAGAGGCTCATGGAAAATTTTGTGGAGGCCCAAGAGGTGAGACGTCTTAAAAATTGTGTGGAGGCTAAAGAGGTGAGACCTCTTAAAAATTATGTGGAGGCCCAAGAGCTGAGACCTCTTAAAAATTATGTGGAGGCCCAAGAGGTGAGACCTCTTAAAAATTATGTGGAGGCCCAAGAGGTGAGACCTGTTAAAAATTATGTGGAGGCCCAAGAGGTGAGACCTGTTAAAAATTATGTGGCAGGCCCAAGAGGTGAGACCTCTTAAACATTTTGTGCAGGCCCAAGAGGTGAGACCTCTTAAAAATTATGTGGAGGCCCAAGAGGTGAGACCTGTTAAAAATTATGTGGAGGCCCAAGAGGTGAGACCTGTTAAAAATTATGTGGAGTCCCAAGAGGTGAGACCTCTTAAAGATTTTGTGGAGGCCCAAGAGGTGACACCTCTTAAAAATTATGTGGAGGCCCAAGAGGTGAGACCTCTTAAAGATTTTGTGGAGGCCCAAGAGGTGAGACCTGTTAAAAATTATGTGGAGGCCCAAGAGGTGAGACCTCTTAAACATTTTGTGCAGGCCCAAGAGGTGAGACCTCTTAAAAATTATGTGGAGGCCCAAGAGGTGAGACCTCTTAAAAATTATATGGAGGCCCAAGAGGTGAGACCTCTTAAACATTTTGTGGAGGCCCAAGAGGTGAGCCATAAATATATAAATTTTTCTTATTTACGGAGCAATTCTACGGCGGTTAAGGAGGAGGAGGAGGAGGTGGAGGAGGAAATGGCACTTCATACAGATGGCACTTCACTTTTGGCTGCTTTCCACGGTTGGAGAAGCAAAGTCCGGGTCAATCCACTTGCTGTTCATTTTGATTAGCGTCAGCCTGTCGGCACTGTCGGTTGACAGGCGGCTGCGCTTATCGGTTATAATGCCCCCGGCTGCGCTGAACACCCTTTCTGATAGCACGCTGGCGGCAGGGCAGGCAAGCACCTCCAAGGCGTACAGGGACAGTTCCAGCCACGTGTCCAACTTGGAGACCCAGTAAGTGTAGGACGCCGAGGGATCGGGGAGAAGAGGGTTACGGTCTGCCAGGTACTCCCTCAACATCCGCCGATACTTGTCCCTCCTGCTGATAGCG
>ONZH01015111.1:0-43163 GCA_900303285.1 Rhinella marina | reverse complement strand
AGCGAATCACCTAATATTCGGATTCGCTTCGCAGCTAAAAATTCCCAAGATTCGATACGAATCAACGAATCGATTCGCTCATCTCTACCGGTATGCATGCTTAAAAAAGTATGATGTTAAGCTGAAACCTTGCATCTACTGGAATGCAAATTATGAATTAAAGGGTTTGATTTTTTTTACTTTTTTGCAAATATGAGCGCTGCCTCTTTACATTATACAAGGGTAACCCAAGATCCACCTCCAAGGGAGGGCGCGCACCGAATTTCCTTGCTGTATCATTTTTTCTTTTTATCAGTTGTTTCATTCAGCTTGCTGGCAAATCCTGCATTACAGATTCCTGCAAGAAACTCATATTTTTCTTTATGAACATCCAGATAGCTTTTTTTTTTTTTAATAAAAACGTTTCTATAGTTCATAGGCTTATTGCCAGCTCGCCAATACCATACATTCTGCTGCAAACACTGAGGAATTGCCCCTTTTTTCTACAAAAAAAGACTTCTATTTACTGTTTAGAATTGGAGAAGATAAGTGCTGCCTCTTTTCCATTTTGTATGAAACAATTAGGTAAGTGACCAACCCCTCACTCTCTATGCTAAGCTTTTCCTGATAAAATAATATCTGCAAATTCTCTCCCTATAGTGCCCCTAGTGTAAGGATGTGGGCAAGGGACCTTAAATGTATCATTCTGCTGGACGTAAATTGTATACTTAGTGTAATATCTCATTTTCGTCAATAGATGGCAGCAACGTATAAGATAACGTCTATATTGTAGCTGCTTATCAGAGGATTTTATGTTTAGGTTGCAAAGTTTGAAAATAGCTAATTTAGGTGCTGTGTTAGACCCTTACATGTGTCACAGCAAGCCAAATAGACAGTTTTGATACTGCTCCTAGCAAATACTTAGTGAATCACACTCTCCCTGTGTAAGGGGAGGGGTTTCCTCAGGAAGGAGGAAGTGAGTTGTGGGAGTGTGTGCTGGAGGCTGCTGGAAAGGAGAAGGCTTCATCTCTGCGGAGCCTGGGATGTGGATGGATCGGCCCACGGTGGAGTCTGGCGACAGCACAAAGGGGAGACTTGCAGCTACGACCTCAAAAGTACCGTGTTGGTAGGATCCAGTTCTGAGGTGGACCAAAAAAAAGGAAGAACAGCACCAAACACCTGGCCAAGGAACTGTAAGTGAGGCTTTGCCGCGTTACCACACTGTTCAAGTGCCATTTGGACATACACTCATGTAAGCCGTGTACCGGGGTGGGCTCCCCAGGATACAGCGAAGTCACAGACAAGGAAGGAGACTCCAATTCAGATTGACAAAAACAAGATTTTACTAAGTATTTAACGTTTGTGGGAAGGAAATACCCCAGGCATATATACATACACTCAGCTGGAGGCTGAGGCACTTGTGTTACACAGCATGGTGCTCTATCAGTGTGCGCCCAGGCTTCTCCACAGTTTTGCCTGTCTGCAGGTTATAGTAACCCAGCAGCTATACCTTTTAATACCCTAATCTCCACGAACAATTCTGTAAGTGTGGTTCAGGAGCGCCGGCGGTATAACACAAACGCTTACATACTTAACCAATCAACACTAAACCTCAGAAAGAGTATAACCAGTTGTTTGCCACAGTAAACCCCACTTCTGTAGCAAGGTAGCTTGTAGCCTGCAAACCACCTGTCTAATCTTCAGGCTTTTACCCAGTAGCTACTGAATTGGCGCCAATACCATAATGCGGTGCGTGCACGGTTACCCACTGTGTCTGCACAGTGGGCCTTAGTTCTTGCACTGACCCGGGTCCGTTGGGTACCTTAACTTTCAGAAGTATCTGCTAGAGGATCTCATCCGGCAACCATGCAGTCTCACTGACGCTTCCACTTGTCCTCTCAGCAGGGCTCCTGATGGTAGTTCTTCTAGTCTGTAATATTGCAACAGTCTCTGTTCCAGATCTCCTTGCAGAGTCTTGCTCCCTTAGGGAATAGTCTCACTTGTGGATCACACTAGGAAACACAGACAGTAGCTCTTTCTCCTCTGCCTCTTTGCAGCACACTCTCAAGATGGCTGCCACACACTTCTCCAGTCTGAAGCTCCACCTCTGCCGAACAGGATCTCTTGGTCATTGCTCCAGGGAGCTATAGTCTTTCCTGTGGTAAACAGTGACATCTTGTGGCCAAAAATGAAATGTCAGTTTAATAACAACTATATTTATAGGAACAGGTGCATTCACAGAATGGAGGCTGTTCCACCACCTTACACTCATACCCCAAGTACAGTCGCATTGCTGTGGACGGGCTGATATCTCGTGCATAGCCCTAAGCAACTCACACGCTGATACCTTCCTATCCCTCTGGCTGCTTGTAAGCTGTTATTGGCTGAGGGCTGGAGCGTGGATTAAAGTTACAAGAGACAGACATCATTTCCCTATGGATTATAAATAGTATTGCGCAATACTTAGGGTGCACCCCAACGAGGATCTCACCAAGGGACATACAAGTGCAGGCAGTTTAATGGACTCTGGGATAAGCATCACATTCATTAGTTTATTGTTAGACAGTCTTGCATTTACTATTGGTTTATTCGTTGTGTATCAATCAGTTTTTTACATATATTCTCAGCTTCTTGTTCACTACATAGTTCAGTAAACTCAACTGCTGGGAAACAACTGTTGTCAGTGTATGTGTGGCATTGTGTACCCTGTGTACCTATGGGCCCAGCCCTTGGTTTTCTTTCACTAGTAACTGGCTTGTTTCTGCTATTCTTTTTGGCAGACACTACTACAAGACATCCTTTCACAAGTCTCGCATGGAACAGGATGGTGTTTCTTCTTTCTGAGAGGAAGGACCTGTTTGCATTCTGCCCCTTGATTAGTTGATTAGGCTGTAGGTCAGCCTCTGAGCCAATCAGGACAAGCTTCCACCACCTCCCCCCAACAATTTTCACTGTAAAATGGAGCTAAGTGTCACATCTGGGTGCAGAGCGCCGCTACACTCACCCTGTCGGCGAGGCCGCCCCCTCGGCATTCGCTGGCGAATCCTCTATAGAAGCATACGCTGCGGTGATTCCAGCAGCCGCTTTCGGCAGACTCTGCAGTAGCTGGTGCTCTCGCCCCCTCTAGGGGCTGGCAGCCGGTACTGCAGCTCCTATACCTTCTGTCAAACCTCATCAGTCCAGCACCTAATTCTCATCCAGAGGCCTATTTAAGGCAGCTCTGTGCACCTGACCAACACCAGAGTATCAGGTCTTTTTCCCAGTGTACTCCAGCTCTTCAGTCTTCTCCTGTTTGGCTCCTGTTTATCCAGTCTTCAGTTCGCTCCTCGTCTCTGCTAGCCTGCTGGTGATCCGGTCCTCCGCTGATACCACTGCGTCCATTTCTAAGTCTCCGGCCGCACAAATCCAACCTGCCTTGCAGCGGGCTCTGGTGAAAACCCGGGGGATTGTTAGATTCCACACGCTAGTACTTTTTAGTACTTGGGAAGCTGGCAAGACTAAGCTACATCCAGCCAGCAAGGCTAGTGACACTAAGTGACGTTTTTACGTGATTTGTTTTGGATTTGTTTGGCAGATGATTTTTTGTGAAATTCTTAAAAAATCAGATTCATCTAATTGTCTCCATTCCCTAGATAGGCCAGCCCTTTTAGGTCTCGTGCACACAACTGTTGTTTGGGTCAGTGTCCAATCTGCATTTTTTGTGAATCGCACAAGGACCCGTTACTTTTTATGGGGCAATACAAAATGCAGACAGCACACAGATGGCATCCTTGTGGCCATTCTGTAAATTATAAAATGAGCATGTCCTATTCTTATCGATTTTGTAGACAAATATAGGCAGTTCTATTAGGAAAATGTTGTGGATCCGTGGTTTGTGGACTGCAAAATACATATGGTCGTGTGCATGAGACCTTAATCTGTTATTATTTTTGATAGAGTGATGCAATGTCTATTAGAAGAACAATGATTCTTTATACACTGTACTATGATAATATTCATGATCAGAGTGAACAAAAGAAAACTGTGTCTGTTTCATACGTCTAAAGATGCTTTATTTTTGTATTTCTTTCTATGCATATATCTACATCTCTCTCATGCATTTCTTCTTCAAATCAAAATCTGAGCTTTTCTAAATAATGTCTGCAGTTTCACAAGAATCACATGATAAAGAAGAAGGAGAGAAGCTACAAGTAAATCTTAATACAAAGTATTAAAAATGAAAATAATGAAGGCAGAACAAACTTTCGTTGGTAGAGATAGAACGCAATGTCATGTCACAAAAAGGATAAGCAGTAGAAAGAGTTCAAATCTATTAATTTGCAGCAGATGGTACCAGTGGCCTATGTCTATTTACGTAACTCTAAACCTCTTCATAAAGCTGTTTTGCAATTTTGTCCACTGAAATAAACATGTTTTTGTTTTCTGGTGAAATTGTGGGTATTTTTATAAGAATTTCATCATAAACAATCCCCTTACCATGTATATTACAAATATCAATTGAAACAAAACAATAGCTGATCTCAGGGAGACCAGCTACAAAAAACACTGTGGAGCCTCATTTAAGAGTCTCAACACAGCAATCCAAAGTGCAAAGCTTCCTGGGAAACAGTAATATGCAAAATAACCATGGAGCTCCAGTTATGGGTCTACAACACAGTGAAAGCTAGATATCCCTCAAAGGAAGGAAAACCAAGCAAAGGGGTGTCCCCTTTACAGAGATCACCAAATCCACCATATTAAGTGGCCCCTATGTCAAGATCCCGCTCTTTAACAAGCTTTAAGAATGTGACGGAAAAAACCTAAGCCAGTTGTCCATCCACAGACAGCTGTTTCAGGGTGTTGCCCCCTCATCAGTGTGGAGTAGGATTCTGGCTAACCGGGAGCAATGCTTTGGAGACTACTCAAACAAAACAATAGCTGATCTCAGGGAGACCAGCTACAAAAAACACCGTGGAGCCTCATTTAAGAGTCTCAACACAGCAATCCAAAGTGCAAAGCTTCCTGGGAAACAGTAATATGCAAAATAACCATGGAGCTCCAGTTATGGGTCTACAACACAGTGAAAGCCAGATATCCCTCAAAGGAAGGAAAACCAAGCAAAGGGGTGTCCCCATTACAGAGATCACCAAATCCACCATATTAAGTGGCCCCTATGTCAAGATCCCGCTCTATTGTTTTGTTTAAATTGATATTACAAATATCAATTTAGACAAAACAATAGCTGATCTCAGGGAGACCAGCTACAAAAAACACAGTGGAGCCTCATTTAAGAGTCTCAACACAACAATACAAAGTGCAAAGCTTCCTGGGAAACAGTAATATGCAAAATAACCATGGAGCTCCAGTTATGGGTCTACAACACAGTGAAAGCCAGATATCCCTCAAAGGAAGGAAAACCAAGCAAAGGGGTGTCCCCATTAGGGCTCGTTCACATCAGCGTTATGCTTTCCGTTTGTGTTTTCCGTTATAACATGGTTATAACGGAAAATAATGGAAACCATAAGACGGAAGTCAAAACGGAAGCCTTTAGAGGCTTCCGTTTTGATCCGTCATAATAGAAGCCTATGAGAATCATAACGGATCCGTCTGAGTTCCGTTATGCTGAACGGAAAACAAAGTCCTGTCGACAGGACTTTGTTTTCCGTTCAGCATAACGGAACTCAGACGGATCCGTTATGATTCTCATAGGCTTCTATTATGACGGATCAAAACGGAAGCCTCTAAAGGCTTCCGTTTTGACTTCCGTCTTATGGTTTCCGTTATTTTCCGTTATAACCATGTTATAACGGAAAACACAAACGGAAAGCATAACGCTGATGTGAACGAGCCCTTACAGAGATCACCAAATCCAGCATATTAAGTGGCCCCTATGTCAAGATCCCGCTCTATTGTTTTGTTTAAATTGATATTACAAATATCAATTTAAACAAAACAATAGCTGATCTCAGGGAGACCAGCTACAAAATCACCGTGGAGCCTCATTTAAGAGTCTGAACACAGCAATCCAAAGTGCAAAGCTCCCTGGGAAACAGTAATATGCAAAATAACCATGGAGCCCCAGTTATGGGTCTACAACACAGTGAAAGCCAGATATCCCTCAAAGGAAGGAAAACTAAGCAAAGGGTTGTCCCTATTACAGAGACCACCAAATCCACCATATTAAGTGGCCCCTATCTCAAGATCCCGCTAACCGGGAGCAATGCTTTGGAGACTATTCAAACAAAACAATAGCTGATCTCAGGGAGACCAGCTTTGCACTTTGGATTGCTGTGTTGAGACTCTTAAATGAGGCTCCACGGGTGTTTTTTGTAGCTGGTCTCCCTGAGATCAGCTATTGTTTTGTTTGAGTAGTCTCCAAAGCATTGCTCCCGGTTAGCCAGAATCCTACTCCACACTGATGAGGGGCATCACCCAGAAACAGCTGTCTGTGGATGGATAACTGGATAAGGTTTTCCCCGTCACATCCTTAAAGCTTGTAAAAGAGTGGGATCTTGACATAGGGGCCACTTAATATGGTGGATTTGGTGATCTCTGTAATGGGGACACCCCTTTGCTTGGTTTTCCTTCCTTTGAGGAATATCTAGCTTTCACTGTGTTGTAGACCCATAACTGGGGCTCCATGGTTATTTTACAAATATCAATTTAAAGCATAGACGTGTGTTGGTTGCAGATTTCAGCAGCATTGGTCCAACATCTATTGCAGTGTTCTTCAACTCCAGTCCTCAGGGACCAACTACCGGTCATGATTTCAGAATATCCCACAGAATGAATACCTGTAGTAAGCCCTGGTGCATGGACACTAATTGTATCACCTGCTCATTACTAAGGAAATCCTGAAAACATGACCGGTAGGTGGGTTCTGAGGACTGGAGTTGAGAAACACTGATAATGTATATGGAGGTCTCCCAACTTAAATGCCTCCAACCCTCCAATGCCAGAAGTCAGGGGAAAGCAGGGTCAGGCATTTAGATCCCTCCCCTCTCCCATTCACAACATGCTCAGCCGAGTTGGGACACGTCACCGCTGAGACCAGTCAGCTACAGCAGTGCATGTGACCCCATCCATCTGGAAGTTGACAGGACAGAAACTGGAAGACCCCTGAAGGGAGCCAAGGAGTGGAACAAAGCGGTGGGGAGTGGGAGAGTATGCGTTTTTCATCAGGGACAGCGTGGTACAGAGGTCTGTTAAAAGAACATACCGAAGGTTGGATAGCCCCTTTGTTATCTAAATAGAAGAAAATGTTTCTGATGCAACACTCATGGTTTCCAAGGTGAATTTAAAAGAGTCTATCATTATATAAGCAATGGAATGAAAAGTGTACTGACTTATGTGCATGGTCTTACTTCTTGTGTGACCAGCAGATCAATTTTTTAATTCAACTGACGCTGATGAATTGGTAAAATGTGTCACTTAGTAGAAGGATTGAGTCCCATGAAGCTGCCCTGGCTGGTGGTGTACTCCACATACAAAATGATATCTAGCTAACAGGTGATATTACCAACTAGTAGGGGTAGACTAGAATGCAATGCAATGCATTTCAAAAGGTACACCTTTTTTTCTGCAGGATACACCAGGATCATTTATCTGGAGCTGGACACAAGACTACAGTAAAGGAAGCATTCAAGATATCTGGTACATCAGTGTTTGCCATGTGCCAAAAACAGATAACAGCTCACAGATACACTTACTGTAGGATAACAGTGGTTATAGTGATCCAGTACTGAGGAGGTCTCTCCCTCTTTATAACGGTATCATCCTTTTTGATTGGTACTATTTAGTGCTATTCAGTGAGACTGCTCATCCTCAGGGAGCGTGATCTAATATTGTTTTATAGGAAATCACTAAAGTCGTCATTCAGAGCAGAAGGGTGAGGCCGGGGAGCATTCAGTGCAGAGAGACCTGGATGATGCACATTAAGATAACAATTAGTGTTGATCGAGCACCGTGGTGCTCGGGTGCTCTAGTCGAACACTAGGCGGCGACCGAGCACCCGAGCACAATGGAAGTCAATGGGAGAACCCGAGCACTAACCAGGCACCCCCTGCTCTGAAGAGGGGAGGGTGTCTGGTTCATAGGGAAAGGTGAGAAAATGGTGGAAACACCACTGAAATGGTTTGAGAACAGCATGGGTAAGATGTCTGGATGCATCTTGGACTCCTAAGTTGCTGCTGGGAATGATGTTGTCCGGGTATTACGCCACTTTTCCGGAATGACAATAATACCCCCCAAAACCAAATATAACATTGATTTTAGAGGAAATATTGTTAGGAAATATATATTTACTTGTACATAAAGCGCAAGTGCTGCCAAAAATTACAAGGAAGAGGCACTCCGATACAACTGGTATATCACATAAAGGAGGGCCTCATTCACATTGTGGTACAATTGTTCATGTCGTGGGACTCCTACACTCATAAAGCCTATGCACAAAGTGAAAGGGCTGCCATAAATTACAAGGAACAGGCATTCGAATACACCCTTTATTACACATAAAGGAGGGCATCAGACACACCTTTGAAAAATTAGGATTGATGGCCTGCTGCTGACACTCAAAAATATTAGCGGTGAGGGTCTGCTGCTGAGCTGACCCTCTAAAACATTAGGGGCTCATCTGCCCATCTAAAACATTAGGGGCGAGTGCCTGCTGCTGAGCTGACCGTCTAAAACAGGGGTGGCCAACCTTACAGACAAAAAGAGCCACAAAAAAAAAAACGTATGACTACCAGGAGCCACAAGGTATACATTTACAACAAATATGCGTGTACACGACAGTATTACTGCAATTGAGTTTTCAAACATTTAAAAGTGTATTCAAACCACCTTTCCTACCTGTCAGATGACTGCCTTATGCTCAGACGACCGCCCATGCTCAGACTACACCCTCATGCTCAGACGACTGCCCATGCTCAGACTACACCCTCATGCTCAGATGACCACCCTATGCTCAGACAACCGCCCATGCTTAGATGACCCCTCAAGTTCGGATGACCGCCCATGCTCAGACTACACCCTTATGCTCAGATGACCGCCCCATGCTCAGACGACCGCCCATGCTCAGACTACACCCTCATGCTCAGATGACCGCCCCATGCTCAGACGACCGCCCATGCTCAGATGACCGCCCATGCTCAGATGACACCCTCATGCTCAGATGACACCCTCATGCTCAGACGACCGCCCATGCTCAGATAGCCGCCCACGTTCAGATTATGGTCGGTCCATGCTCAAATGACCCCACATCCCCCCCCACCATGCTGAGATCATGTGGGGGTGTGTGATTTGACATAGGGGAGATCTGACCACAGAGTGTCTGCTGATTTTTAAGAGCACTGGAGGGGTATGGGGGTTATTTTGTGGGGGTCTTATCTGATCTCATACTACCCCCATGTCAGATAAGACCATGATCCCCCATGTCAGATCCCATGATCAGTACTTTAAAAAAAAAACAAAAAAAACAACTCTCCTCCAGGTATTTACCTTGCCCACAGAGGACCTTGGTGCTTTCTCTTCAGTGACCTGACGTGCACACAGAGCGCGGACCTTCCACATACTATGTCCTAATGCTCATAGGTCATAGTTGAAAGCGCAGCTGGGAGGAGCCAGGAAGGAAAGCTGGCCTCCTCTGCGTTCCCTTGTAATGCGATCCCCTGCCTGGAGGTAATGGAAAATTAAAGCAGACGCAACGCTCCCCTGCAGCTGGCTGAGCTGGAGGCAATGTGAGTAGTATAGGGGCCGCGGCGCTCCCGTGCGAGCTGCAGATAATGTTAAAGTAAAGGGGCCGTGGCGCTCCCCTGCAAGCCGCATGAGAAGGTGCAAGAAGCTGCATGCGGCTCGTGAGCCACGGGTTGGCCACCCCAGGTCTAAAACATTAGGGGCGAGTGCCTGCTACTGAGCTGACCATCTAAAACATTAGGGGCGAGTACCTGCTGCTGAGCTGATCATCTAAAACATTATTGGCCAGTGCATGCTGCTGAGCTGACCGTCCAAAACATTAGGGGCGAGTGCCTGCTGCTCATCTGACCGTCTAAAACATTAGGGGCGAGTGCCTGCTGCTGAGATGACCGTCTAACACATTAGGGGCGAGTGCCTGCTGCTGAGCTGACCATCTAAAACATTAGGGGTGAGTGCCTGCTGCTGAGCTGACCGTCTAAAAAATTATAGTTGAGGTCCTGCTGCTGAGCTGACCGTCTAAAAAATTATGGGTGAGGTCCTGCTGCAGAGCTGACCATCTAAAAAAATATTGGTGAGGTCCTGATGGTGAGCTGACCGTGTAAAAAATTATGGGTGAGGTCCTGCTGCTGTGCTGACCGTCTAAAAAATTATGGGTGAGGTCCTGCTGCTGAACTGACCGTCTAAAAAATTATGGGTGAGGTCCCGCTGCTGAGCTGACCGTCTAAAAATTATGGGTGAGGTCCCGCTGCTGAGCTGATCGTCTAAAAAATTATAAGTTAGGTCCTGCTGCTGAGCTGACCGTCTAAAAAATTATGGTTGAGGGCCTGCTGGTGACCGCCTTAATAATTAGTGGTGAGGGCTTGCTGGTGAATGTCGAGGGCAGCCTAATAAGCAGTTTCATATGATGGAGGATGAGGAGGAAGAGGACGAGAAGAGGAAGGGGTACATGGGAATACAGTGTATTAAATACACCCTAAAAGCCACATTTAAAGTTCCTTCATGTTAAGCCGCTTTCCTCTGGTGGGGTAGAGTAGTCAGGGGCAATCCAGGCCTTGTTCATTTTGATAAGCGTCAACCTGTTAGCATGTTCACGATCGCATGTTAATTAGACAATTAGCGTGCGTGGAGGTATGGCATTCAGTGTAATGCCAGTAGCCATCTTAGCTACTGGCATTACACTGATTGGCTGGCCAGGAACGCGCCATCGGGTGCTATAAAGCACCCGGTGACATGTGACCCGGCCAGTGTTAGACAGGGAGAGGTGCTGCAAGGAGGGACAGAGAGTGTAGGGAGAGAAGCACGCTAGGAAGGGATAGAAATCGCTCCAAAAAGACCC
Organism: Rhinella marina; assembly: GCA_900303285.1. Lineage (NCBI taxonomy): Eukaryota > Metazoa > Chordata > Amphibia > Anura > Bufonidae > Rhinella > Rhinella marina. Next base: position 32,176 of record ONZH01015111.1, on the reverse strand, counting down.
AAAAGCCCTTTTAAGGGCTATTATATGTGGCACAAACTTATTCATTTTTATTTTTTATTACTTTGAAGGTGCTGAAAATAGCGCTAGGTGGCCTGCCATTAACGCCACAAGCGCTGCTGCAGCAAGGAGAGACATACACTGTAGGGAGAGAAGCACGCTAGGCAGGGATAGAAATCGCTCAAAAAAGACCCAAAAGACCTTGTAATGGCCATTATATCTGTCACAAACCTTTATTTATCGATATTTGAGTACTTTAAAGGTGGTGAAAATAGCACTAGGTGGCCTGCCATTAATGACACATGTGCTGCTGCATGCTGTAGGACACTCTCTGTATACTATATACCTGACATATATTGCTATGATTTCTGCTGTTAAGCCCACAGTAATTCTTTTGCATCTTGCTGTATAACATTTGCGTATTGATAGAATTACTATAGGCAGGGTTACTATCATTGTTCAAACGTCCATTGGGAAATAGGTTTTTTTGTATTTTTTTGTGTGTCAAAAAAACCCCAGGTGTGCCCTGTCAGTAACGCTAGGTGCACAGCATATTACAACCGTTCAAAAGTCTCTGTAGCTGACCTCCATATTTAATACCGTTAATTTAGGCCGCAGTTCCTCATTTGCTGCTGCGGTTCAATCCCAATTATAACGTTTATGTATCCTATATACCTGACATCCGGTGTCATTTTTTTTTCTGCCGCTAAGCAAGGCAACATTACCTGTGTTGCGTGTGCATTATAACTTATAATGCACACGCAACACATGTAATGTCGCCTTGCTTAGCGGCAGAAAAAAAAATGACACCGGATGTCAGGTATATAGAATACATAAACGTTGTAATGCACACGCAACACAGGTAATGTCGCCTTGATTAGCGGCAGGAAAAAATGACACCGGATGTCGGTATATAGGATACATAAACGTTATAATGCACACGCTGCGCAGGTGGTGTTTAGGTCAGGCAAACTTGTGCTAATTTTGTCCTCCCATGAAAAAAAATATTGCCGCCAGATATAACAATAGTCCTTAAAAGGACTTTTTTAAACAGAACAACTAGCCCTGCCTAGCCAAATCCTATTCCTATACTATCTGTCCCTCCTTGTGCAAACATTATACAGCAGACGCAGCGCAGGTAATGTCACCTTGATTAGCGGCAGAAAAAAATACACTGGATTTCAGGTATTTAGGATACAGAAACATTATAATGCACACGCAACACAAGACTGAGCCGAGTCACATGTCACAGGGTGCTATATAGCACCCGATGACGCGTTCCTGGCCAGCCAATCACTGTAATGCCAGTAGCCAACATGGCTGAATGCCAGTACCTGAATGCACTGAATGCCAGTACCTCCCCGCACGCTGATTGGCTGCGGTCCCGAGCATGCTCGCTCATCACTAATTCTTTGAGGAGTCAAAACTGCTTACTGTCTTCTTTAAATTGTGATATAGAGTAGTCTATGAGTACCCTGGGTCTTCTTCTACATATAAATGCCACGTTTACTTCTTCTACATTGCAGATCTGAGCACAGTTTTCCTTTCTGAAAGATTACATTGTCAACAGCAGAGTTATAAAGTGCAATAAGGCAAGTGGAGCACATCTGCAGACACTCCAGCATCTCCATGTTGTTGAAATGTACTGGTTTATTACTGCTCCATCACTAATAATGTCTGCGGTGCACAATTAATGTACGGAGGCTCCTCAAGATGGAAACCTAAAGCCACTTGAACAGTTTACTGTGCTAATTATGATAATGATTATTAATCACAATATTATGGGCTGGAAGATACTGTGATTTTGCCAGATGTCCCCTGTTACTGCATGTTTGTCTCACTGACTGTTTTCAGAAATACTGAACAAAGCCTAATATTGGTAAAGGGAAGGATAGCAGTGTTTTTATATTTACATACTGAAATTACACAACCTCAATTCCATAAAAGTTAGGATGCTGGGTAAATTGTTAAAAAAAGTAAATAAAAACAAAATGCAATGATTTTTAAATCCCATAGACCCATATTTTATTCGCAATAGATCATAGAACACATATCAGATGTTAAAGGAAATCTGTCACATCATATGAGTGTATTAAGCTAAAAGTATGGCTGTGTTCAATAAAGTACCTTGTTTACTGCTGTAGTCTTTATTCTTTTTTCTGACTTTCTGTTTTTATATAATTTCCGTTTTTCTAATATGTAAATTTCAAGTGAAGGAGCCCAGAGGGGCATTACTATCGATAAACTGAGCCCAGTAAAGCCCCCCTCCCGTGCCCAGCCCGCCTTCTTACTTGTATAATTCACTCCTCTTCAGGGCTTGAGTAACGGCCATATTTGCATACTTGGCCTCCGCCCCCCTCAGCATCGGCACGGCAGCTCTAAAAAGTACACCTCTAGCTGCCTGCCGCTCTCCTCTGAAGTCTCGCGAAGGCGCAGTACCGCCCGCTGCCTCCTGTCAGTGAGACATTTTACTATTTCCTGAAAAAGATTAACTCATTTAGAACTTGATGGCAGCAAAGTTCTCTAAAATACGATTCGGCTGCGTTGCCAAATTTTGCAAGTGCATTTATTGCGCTCATTGCTGATCGCAGCATCTGAGATCTATATTAAACCATTTATTGTTTGCTAATTTAAAAAAAAAATCATACTCACCTCATCCATTTCAGTGCGAAGAGGCCGCCGCAGCCTTTTTGCTTGAAGATCCAGCTTGAAATCTCGTGCGGCGTGTGGATATCACATCGGCCGGCATGTTGACATCATACATCACCACACACGAGATTTCCTGCACGTTCTTCAAGCAAGATGGCCACGGTGACCTGAAATTTTCCCTGAAGTTCGATCAAAGTCCACTTCATAAATTTTGATTCCATCAACACTAGCAGTAATGCATCTCAAAAAAGTTGGTACAGAGGCAACAAAAGGCTGAACAAGTATTTTAAGCCCTCACAGGCAGGGTCCTCTCTCCTTCTGTACCAGTTTGTAACTCGTCTTGTCCATGCTTTGTCTTTATTATGTATGTATACCCGTTTTCATATGTACAGCGTTGTGGAATGAATAGCGCTTTAATAAATAATAATAATAATAATTATAGTACTAATAGAAAACAGCTTGGAGGAGCAATTTTCTACTAAGTCAAATGACTGGGCATGAAAAGAGCATGTTAGAGAAGCAGAGTCTCTCAGAGGAAAAAATTAGCAAAAGTTCACCAATCTGCAAAAAATTGTGTCTAAAAATTGTGGAACAATTTCAGAAAACTGACATTGAATATCTCACCATCTACAGTACTTAATATCATCCAAAGATTCAAAGAATCTGGGGAAATTCATGTGCGCAAGGGACAAGGCAGACGGTCAAAATTAGATGCGCATGATCTATGACCCTGCACTGTAAACAAGCATGATCCTATACTGGAAATCACTGCATGGACTCAGGAACACTTCCAGAAATCATTATCTGTGAACACAGTCCATAAATGCAACCCATAAATGCAAGTTCAAGCTGAAGAAGGCAGATGTTAACACCATCCATGTGATGTCAAATACTTTTGCAAAAGTATTATAGCAGTGATACCTTCATTGGCTAATTTTCTAAAATCTGTTTTTAAGTTTTCAGAGCACAGAGGCTCCTTCATCAGGCGTTTTTTAAATGAATGATTGTGAGAAAGGCACAACACTTAAAAGATATTACAGACATTTGTATGTGAGGTGATACATCATCAATCTAAGAGAGCAATAAAACTGTCATTATTGTTACAGATGGACTGGTAATAGGGTTTAGGAATTAAGGAGATCTGGCGTCAGTCTAAATGGGATGGGAGAAAGGGTGTCTGTGTAGTGTATCATTAACCCAGGTGCCAGGGTGAGTCCTCTTTCTAATGATTGAATGTTGTTATCATTTTGAATTCCCAGATTTTTCTGTTGGTCTTAAAATTGTCTTTCAGTATTAAGTAATTTCAGTCCATGATACTGTGGTCTAGTCCAGAGAAGTGTTTCCATACAGGTGTGTCCAATTTTTCTTTTGTTATGTGGCTATATACTGTAAATTCATCAACACGATCCAGAGATGCCACTGTTTTCTCTGAGGCAAACCTGATTTAAAATGGACTTAGGAAAAATTGAACTGGTCTGTGGTCATGTCAGGAAAATATTTTTTATCCCTAAATTCAATTGATTGTCACTGTCCAAATTAGATTTTGAGTGCATGCGTCGACGCTAAGAACTCCAGACCACACAGAATGTTGCTGGTTTGAAATCCCATACACTTCTCTTTATTTTCAGGAAGCACTGTCTCATTTTAATTCTCTGATTTAGGAGGGATTTAGGAGTGGTTATCAAATCACATGTATCTCCATACCCTATTATAATTGGATGTCCAGAGTATATAACCTTTTTTGGACATGGAACATAAATTTATGAAATCTCAAAACAGGATATATGTATACAATAGGTTTCTTTTGCATCTGCGCAGTCTTATTCAGGCGTTGGCTGACTAATATTCTCTTCGTCATTCAAAGCAGGAACTAGGTGCTTCTGTCTGAATGCCTATCTTGTGTAAGCTGTTCCAAGCTAAATGCAGTCTTGTTACGTTATCTGGATAAGATGGCTGTTAAATGCATAACATAAGATGTAACAGATAAGATGTAACAGATTTCTATGTTTTTTCTTATTGCTCACCTTCACAGTCCCCCCTAAAAACATTGAAATCTGTCCTCTATCTTTCCCTAAAATTCAAACTCATGTTTCCTTTGAATGTCTGTAGATCTGAGCGGGAAGGGGATTGGGAGGCTTCACCAGTTTGAGACGAGTCTCCCCTTGCGAGGGACCCCCCTTTGCAGCTGGACTTCTCAGATCGCCATTCATTCCCTCTGGTTGTCCCTCTCTCTCTCCCTCTCACCCCACCCACAGCTTTCCATGTGAATCACGGTTTTCAATGGGGGAAAATTCTTCATGGAATTTTCTTCCATGAAGGTGAGGCGTTCTTCCTCCAAACAAGTAAACGTTGGTGCAACCTGATCTGCCCCTTTTTGACACAAGTAATCAAGAGACCGGAGGTCATTGAAGCTTTGTCCATATGGATTGTAATCCACTTGGCATTTGGCAACCTCACAAAACTCAAACTTAAAGGTCGCCACTTGGGTACTTGATGAATTGTACCAGAATGTGACTGTCCCCCTAGTAGCTATTCCCCCCATCCCGGGTGATCGCTACCTCCTGTGCTACACATACACAAACAAAACAGATTTTGTAAAGGATAAAGGTATTCTTCATGATAACTGACTGGGAGGGTTCACTTTCTTGCAGTGCAAGGCGTGTATCCAGGTAGGTTTCCCTTCAAGCTTCACTGAAGTCGGGGATACTAGAAGAACTTGGTATGGTCCTTCAAATCTGGGTTCTAGAGAATTTCTGACGTGTTTTTTCACCAGCACAAAGTCACCTGGTTGTAACTTGTGCGTCTCTTGGTCAGAGTCTGGATCTGGAATAGATGAGAACACTGCAGCATGGGTTATTTTCAATTCATTACATAAACTTACAACATATTTCACAAGATTATCATTCCCTGCACTTAATTGTTGTGGGTAGTACCTCCCCAGCCTGGGTGGGCCTAAGAACAACACTTCATAAGGAGTGAGGCCAGTGGGTTGTCTAGGTGTGTTTCTGATAGAATAAAGTGCAATGGGCAAAATGTCAGGCCAGGGGAGAGAAGTTTCTTTACTAGCTTTCAGAATCTTATTCTTCAGAGTAGCGTTCATTCTTTCCACCTTTCCACTTGATTGTGGATTATAAGGATTGTGTAGGCCCAGGTCAGCTCCCACTAGCTTCCAAAGTTCTCTGGTCACGTCGGCAATGAAGGCCGGTCCTTGGTCACTTTCAATAATTTCTGGTATTCCGAATCTACAAACTACTTCAGTCAATAGTTTATTTACAGTAGTTCTGGCAGTCAGATTGCTTACTGGATAAGCTTCAGGCCATCCTGAAAACATGTCCACCACCACTAGAACATATTTGTATTTTCCGCTCTTGGGTAATTCCATGTGGTCGATTTGGATCCTCTGGAATGGATATAACGGCTTGGATAAATGTTTCTTCGGTGTTGCTATCATTCCTCCTGGGTTACAAGTGTTGCATATTTCACAACTTGAATAGTTGGTGGTTATTGTAGTAATTCCAGGTGCCAAATATATTTTGTTAATCACATCATTCATTTGGTTCTTTCCTCTGTGAGTAGTATCATGAGTCCATTGTACTATAGCTGGGTACAGTGCCTTGGGTAAGCACAATTTCTTGCCCTTTCTCCAGAATCCATCTTGTTGTAGTTCAGCTCCCTTTTCTTCCCATATTTTCCTTTCTTCTGGACTTACTTGAGTTTGAAACTGTCTTAAAAGTGCAACTCCTGGATTCGGCACTCCTTGTTACTGGGTCTTCTCTTCTTCTTCCTCTTTTTTCTTTCCCGCTCTTGTCAAGATATATATACCCGCCTCTGCTTTCTCTCTCACCCAAACATCCTCTTGCTTTGGCTGAAAAAGTGCTGCAGCCTTCGTGGCCAAATCCGCTCTGTGATTTCCCTTTGACTCCTCTGTCTCTGTTCTGCTATGAGCCTTGACCTTCAAAACTGCTACTTGTTTTGGTAGCTCGAGAGTTTGCATCAACGTCTTGACAGCTTTATAGTTCTTGATAGGCGTTCCACTAGCTGTCTGGAAACCTCGCAGGGCCAACTTCAGGCCAAAGTCATGTGCGATACCGTATGCATAGGCTGAATCTATGTAGATGTTAGCAGTCTTTCCTTCCGCAAGTATGCAAGCCTCAGCCAAAGCTTTTAGCTTAGCTTCTTGGGCCGACATGTGTGGAGGTAAGGAAGCAGCCTTCACGGTGTCTTGCAAAGTAACCACAGCAAATCCTGTGTGGAACTGTCCTTGATCATCTACATATCTCGAGCCATCAGTGAAGAAAACATAATCCGGGTTATCCAGTTTAGTTTCAGAGACAGTAGGAAGATGGGATGTCTCAGCCCCCATTTGTTCGAGGCAATCATGGTCTATGTCGTTTCTTTCCCGTGGATCTTCCCCCCTTGCGAGAGGAAGCAGAGTAGCGGGGTTCAGTATGATGCATCTCTTCAGAGTCACATTTTCTGGTAATAAAAGGGAGCATTGTAAACGGATGTTACGTTGCATAGAAAGATGTGGTTGTTGAGATTGTTTGAGGATTGCTTGAAGATCATGGGGAGCCAAAATGGTAACAGGGTGTCCCAGAATGATGTCTTGAGTCTTGTCAAGAAGAGCTTGCGCAGCTATAACAGCCTTGAGACAAGTGGGTGCAGTCTGTGCAAACAGGGTCAAGTTTGCAAGAATAGTATCCAAGAGGTCTTATAGAGTCACCATGTTTCTGAGTCAGCACCCCAGAGGCATGACCAATGTGTTCACAGATGAAGAGATTAAAGGGTTCAGAGTAATTTGGAAGTCCTAATGCTGGTGCTTCTAAAATCAGTTGTTTAAGGTTGTCAAAACAATCTATAGCTTGTGGAAATAGTCTTTTAGTTGCCAGGATCTCTTGGAAAGAGTCATATAGTGGTTGCATGAGGGCAGATGCATTGGGGATCCATTGCTGGCAGTAAGTAATTATTCCCAAAAATCCTTGAAGTTCTTTGAGATCACGCGGGTATGAAATATTTTCAATTGCTTTTTTCCGATCATCAGTGAGATGTTTTGTTCCTTGTGAGATACAATGTCCAAGGAATATAACTTTTATACGACACCACTGGAGTTTGGCTTGCGAAACTTTAGAATTGATGTTTGCTAAATGTTGGAGAAGACTGACAGATTCGATTTAACAAAGGTGGAGATTAGGGGCACAAAGGAGAAGATCATCTACATATTGCAAGAGAGCAATTTCAGGATGCTGTAAAATCCATGGTTGGAGACAAGTTTGCAGAGCTTAGGTAAATTGATTGGGGGAATTCTGAGCGCCCTGGGGCATCCTGGTCCATGTATATTGAGCTCCTCGATAAGTAAAAGCAAAGAGGTATTGACAGTCCTGATGTAAAGGGACGCTGAAAAAGGCATTACTAAGATCAATTACTGTGAAGTATATAGCATGAGGAGGTATGGTACTGAGGAGGGTGTGAGGATTAGGGACAACGGGAGTCTCCATAATTGTAGCGGAATTCACAGCTCGTAGGTCCTGTACTAGGCGATATTTGGGTGGTTCATCTGGAGCGGATTTTTTCTTCACAGGAAATAAAGGAGTATTTGCGGGGGATACACATGGGATGAGTACTCCTGCCTGTAGAAAGGTTTTGATTTGGTCTTCTAACGATCGTTCTTGACCTGCTTTTAGAGGATATTGGGGTAATCTTGGTGCCGATGCTCCTTGTTTTAAGAAAACTTGTGTAACTGGTAAGAGGCCAATGTCATCTGGTCCTGAGGACCATAAAGTGTTTGGAATTTGAGACAGGAATTCTGACGGGATGGATTCTTCAGGATTAGACACAAGGAAAGCAGGGATTGCTTGAAGGATGCATGTTAATTCGGGTGCAGGTTTAGTTTCAAACTACATGCCAGAAGAATCATATCTTATTGCAGCATTCATTTTCTGGAGAAGGTCTGCTCCCAATAGATTAGTAGGATAGGTTGGGGAGACGAGGAGTCTAGACGTCAGGCCATGTAAGCCAACTGGTACTGGATATGTCAGACGGGTCTCTGTAGGATTTCCATCCACTCCTACACATGAAATGAAATCAGGAGAGAGTATGACATCTGGTGGAAGATCTTCTTTTTTCAAAACTGATCTGGCTGCACCTGTGTCCACTAGGAAAGGAAGTTCATGACCATTGATTGGGAGATTTACAGTTAGAACAGGCTCAGAATGACCTAAAACATTGCATGGAGTAGCATTGATAAAAATAGTAGACACAGGCTTGCCAAAATCCTATGGATGATTGGGGTTGAACCCAGCTTGTGAGGGTTCTTGCTGATAGGCGTTTGGAGAGTACTCTTGAATTTGAGGATTAAGTATTGAATTTCGTGGTCCCGTTTGTGGTTCATAGAAAGGGTTATTTACATGGGTCGGTTGAGGTCTCTCGTGTGGGAGTGGGAAGTATGGTAGATTTGGAATATAACGTTGTTTGTACATTTATGGATATAACTGTGGATCATTAATGTTTAAATGAGGTCTGTTACGACAATTTTTCATAATGTGTCCAAATCTTTTACAATAAAAACAGACTCTGGTCTCCATTCTTTGTTCGGAAACCGAGTTTGAGGATGTGCAAAAGTTTGCAGCTGATATCCAGATTGTGGGACCATTTGCATAGATTGTGGATAAACTTGCATCGGTTGGTTATATAAAATTGGTTGAGGTGATGTCTTTGGTGGATCTTCAGAGATTTCTTGTAGGATGGCCAGTTTGGTTCCAGACTTTTTTGTAGGTTGTTCTTCAGTTTCTGTGGCAGTTAATAAATTACCTTGAGTTTTAGCAATTCGGAGGATCTGGGTGATAGGCAAATCCACATATTCTGGCCTTGTAGTTTCAAAATATTGGCAGATGGGTTTTAGTAAACCTTTTACAAAGGAAGTAGCAAAGAGAATTTGATGGCTCTTGGTATTCATATCAAATCCTTGATCTTGGAATAGAGTTAGCATTCGATTGTAATATTTCTCCACAGTTTCAGATTTTTCCTGAGCAGAGTTGAAAATGTTGATTGAAGATGTTGCTAGACGGTCATTTGCCCAAGCTTCAAGACGTCGGCAGAATTCTTCTCCTGAGGAATATGAATGAATATCATCTATATTTTCTTCGTGTAACGTTGTCTTGATGATTGGCCAGAAAGAGTGTCCAGCCTTTATACTGGCAACATTATAGAGGTCTTTCCAATTTGCTGAATATGTCCTTTGTATTTGATTCAGGCTGCGAAAAAAAGGCATAGGGTTTCTATCCAGATCTGGCAACTGAATTATTAGGTTATGTACTTTAGAGGGGGTAAATGGGACATAAATTGGTGGGTTTATGGTAGTAGTAGTAGATTGTTGTGGTTGTTGTAACAACGGGAGTGTGGGTGGCAGCAATACCGGTTCCTGATCTTTATGTGAAGTTTGTGTGGGTCCAGGTTCTGATTGTGGTGGTGGTGGTGGTGTTAATTCGATGAGTGGAGTGAGCTGTTCACTTTTGTGATGTTGATCCAGGAAATGATGAGGAACTCTTGAATCAGAAAGAATTTTGGGTCGATTAACTTCCTGCCAGACTTCTTTTAACCAATCAGCAGTAGAGGTCTTGTACTATAATCCGTATCTCATGCAGTGTCGGGACAGGTGAATGTTCAAGTAGTGCAGTAAGAATAGAGTGAATGCATGGGTATATTGGGAAACCAAATATTCCAGCGGAGATAAGAGGAATAGCCAATGAATGGTATTTCTGTTCTTGAGTAACTTTGAGTATGTTATGTATAGTTTGTTTTAGTAAACGTACGCAATCTTCATGATGTTCTTTGTGGTATGTCGGTCCTACTGCATGAATAATATAGCGACAGTTCAAATTACCTACGGAGGTAATTACTACTCCAGATACTGGAAGTTGAGCACCCCCAGCACGTCCTATAATTTTGTCACATTCCATTTGAATGCGATCGCCACTTTGAGTTACAACTTGTTGGGCTATCCCACCAATATGTCTAAGATATGGGTTTGTAGGATTTACTATTGTCACTGTTGATTGTTGTACAAGATCTCCTACAGCTATGATGAGGGGAGTTTCAATGTTCCAGATTGAAGTGGTCAAAACAGGTGTGTTGAACTGAACTTTAGGTTGTTTTGAGGTTTTCTTTGAAGTTATGTGTTTCATCCTAGATCACGGTGTGATAGTCTTGTAAGAGCTAGGAGTTCTAGTATCTTCTTCATCACTTCCCACTGTGTTCCATCCCTGTTCATAATCTTCTGTCTCATGTTTTATTTGTCCAGATTGTGGTGTTTCTTTATAATAGGGAGTAGTGGGGAGAGGATCAAAATCCATCAAATTAATTTCCTGATTATCTTGTTGTTCTTCTGATTGTAGTTCTTCCTTTGAAATTTGTTCTTCCCCTGAAACTTCAATTTGTGGATCTTCAGGGCATATCATCATAATTGGAGATACATCTGAAGTAGGTATATAATAGGCCCCTGAGGAAGTAAGCAAGGGGTATAATGGCTATGAAGCATTGGGTCTTGGTTGTATTATGATCTGAGGCACAGTGACTTTAACATGAGGTCTTCTGTTAACAACAGCAGCAACATGGGTAGAATGTGAAGTACCTGTATGCTTAGGTGTAGTGAGATGATCACTAGATAGATTGGGTACATTAAAATGGATACCCGTGGGGGGAGGTACCATGAGAGATTTACTGGAATTGGGTGTAGTAAAATGACTGCCAGTAACAGGGAGTGTAGGTGTATCAAAATGGCCACCAGGGGATTGTTCAAGGGTTGGTGCAGAAGGGGAAGTGTCATTCGAAATTGCATTTGAAGATAAACACGGTGGGGCAGGGTCTGGGCGTCCCTTACCACAATCTACACAGTATTCAGCTGAGGGCGGGTTTTGTTGACCACAATTGGGACATTCCCAGCATTTGGGACCGTCGCCATTATAGGGCAGTGGTGGCTGTTTCATAATACAATACATATACGCAGTTGTATTCCCTTTCTTATCTTTACATTCAACTTCCACAAAATGTTCTTTAGCAATCTCACAAGCTGTTCGATGCCAAGCCTGAGCAGCGAGGAGCAAATCATGATCTTGCAACATTCCTCTGTGCTTTTACAATGCTTTACTCCACATATGAACTTGCAATCTGCCTCCCTTATGCATATTACATATTTTCATTAATTTCTTCACATCATTAACATGACTTTTCTCCTCTCTGTTCGTTACAAGTTATATTGGACTTTCATATTGTTCACATGGGGTCCTGGACCCGAGAGCAGCTTGTAATTTTTTCATACTTATGTTTATTTTCTCTTTTCAGATTCTCTCAGTTTGCACATGTGACTAGTTTCCCTATTTCGTGCTTTTGAGTGAGACAGAGCACACAACTGCACTGAGACTGGTCTTTCCCTCCAGGGTTAAGCGAAGGCTAGCCCTTCCCTCCCCCCGTGCTTAGCGAGGGAGAAAACTTATGAACCAGCTTTGGCTTTCACCCGGAGTGTCACTAACTATAATCTCAGGTGTCACCCACAGCCCTATAAAAATAATAAGACAGATCAGGGCTCTCACTTCCGGATCTGAATTGGGATTACCCTTAGTAATCCCTAAACGGAAAGGGGAATTGGGAATCTGGGGAAAGGGGTTTTGGTATCCAAACCAGTCTGAAATCCACATAGGTTAACTAACAGTGCAGCCGTTTTTCCTTACTCTAACACAGAACTGATCTTTTCCCTGCTGTCAAGGAGGCTAAATCCTTATATCAATGACCTGACAGGGCATAATCAGCAACATGGCTCGCTCATTCCCTGGACTTTTGGCAGGGAGTATTCAGCTTCGTGGCTCATTCCCTGGACTATTGGCAGGGAGTAATCAGCTTCATGGCTCTTTCCCTGGACTCTTGGCAGGGAGTAATCAAAGCACTCTTACTCTAAATAATCTATCCCCCCTAATATCAGTTCTGTAGACCCCAAGAAATAGAATACAAAGAGAGAAATTGCAGAATAACTTATCTTATCTAATCTAGTCACCACGTGCTCCTGAGCCACCAACCAGAAACAATCAATTGGAAACGACAAACAGCATACGTATATGAATACACAGATTCTTTGATTCTCACAGTGGGAACAGGCACCCGGTCGTTTCAGGTGTCTCCGAGAGGGTCGACAATACCACCAGCAGACTCACCCAGAACCGTCCGATACGGATAAGTCACAGATTCATATATATATAAAAACCAGTGAACTTACCGTTTGTCAATGGAGTTGATCAGGCTCCAAATCGGACAGCCCAAAACAATTCAGCGGGTAGTTGGGCGTCGGCCCCCCAGGGGTCCCGAACCCCCAAATGAGAATCGCTTCCAGTCACAGCACCACTGTCAGGGAAATATTTTTTATCCCTAACTTCAATTGATTGTCTCTGTCCAAATTAGATTTTGAGTGCATGCGTCGACGCTAAGAACTCCAGACCACACAGAATGTTGCTGGTTTGAAATCCCATACACTTCTCTTTATTTTCAGGAAGCACTGTCTCATTTTAATTCTCTGATTTAGGAGGGATTTAAGAGTGGTTATCAAATCACATGTATCTCCATACCCTATTATAATTGGATGTCCAGAGTATATAACCTTTTTTGGACATGGAGCATAAATTTATGAAATCTCAAAACAGGATATATGTATACAATAGGTTTCTTTTGCATCTGCATAGTCTTATTCAGGTGTTGGCTGACTAATATTCTCTTCGTCATTCAAAACAGGAACTAGGTGCTTCTGTCTGAAGGCTTATCTTGTGTAAGCTGTTCCAAGCTAAATGCAGTCTTGTTACGTTATCTGGATAAGATGGCTGTTAAATGCATAACATAAGATGTAACAGATAAGATGTAACAGATTTCTATGTTTTTTCTTATTGCTCACCTTCACAGACAGATGATTCAAAATTTCAAATTCTATTTGGATACTCCAATACTCCAAATTCTATTTGGATACTGTGTCTATAGACTCAAAAGGAGAGGGACCATCCAGCTTGTTAACAGCGCACAGTTCAAAAGCCTGTATCTCTGATGGAATGGGGTTACATTAGTGCTTATGACGTGGGCGGCTTACACATCTAGAAAGGAAATATCAATGCTGAACAGTATATAAAGGTTTTAGGACAACATATACTTTCATCCAGATAATATCTCTTTCAGGGAAGGCTTTGCATATTTCCGCAAGACAATGCAAAACCACATACTGCATCCATCTCAATGGCATGGCTTCACAGAAGAAGGAAATGTCTGGGTGCTGATTGGCCTGCCTGTAGTCCAGACCTTTCAACAATAGAGAACATTTGGCACATCATAAAACAAAAACTCTGTCAAAGAAGACCCAGGACTGTTTAGCAGCTAGAATCAGACAAGAACCATACAACATTCCTCTCCCAGAACTCCAGCAAGTGGTCTCCTCACCTTTTTCATCAAATGGTAAAATGTCTAATTTTTTTATGTGTTATATGATCTATTGTGAATAAAATATGGGACTTGAGATTGGCAAATAATCACATTCTGTTTTTATCTACATTTTACACAGCATCCCAACTTTTTTGGAATCAAGGTTATAGAAAAAAGACATGGACCTTGCATCCACGTATTACACATGAGGCTACATGTGTTATATGCTGATTTGTCGTGGATTTTGATTGACATTTACCATGCATTTTATTACCCCATCATAAATTCATCTGCTATAAACTTAAAATCCAGACCACTGTAGAGTTTTAACTGCAGATTTTTTTCTACAGCTTCTGGTTGAGTTTTGGAAAATCTTATCCATTTTGCTGCCACTGTAAATGATGCAACATTTCCACCCACAGTACAGTGGTGGAAAATCATACAGTGTCTTCACAGGAACATGTGGAACCCTTATGCAGTCTGCTGCTATAAGATCAACTGAGCCAAATCATTGGCATGCTGCTACCAAGGCAAGGCAAAATAATGAGGGGAATGAATATGTAAATACAATAAATTTGTAGAAAGAGACTTATGATGTCATCAACCTTGTGCCAGTTTCCTGGAGTTAAAAAGTCACAAACTTTTTAAACTCTTTCAAGACCCTGGGATTTTTGCATTTTCATTTTTTTCTCCCTTCCTTCCTGGAGCCATAGATTTTATACCTTTCATTCTCATTGACATATGAGGGCTTGTTTTTTTTGTGGGACAAGTTGCACTTTTCAATCTAAGCATTTAATATTGCATACAATGTAGTGGGAAGCTGGAAAAAAATTCAAAATGGAGTGAAACTGGAAAAAAAAGCAATTTTGATGTAGTTTTATGAATTTCATTTTTAGGGTTTCTTTATGCAGAAAAACTGACCTCTTCCTTCCATTTTCTAAGTCAGTACGATTACAGCAATTACACATCGTATAGTTTTTTTTAAATATATTTTTAATATTATTTTTTTTTATATATTTATGTTATAGAGCTATGTGGAGCTTCATTTTTGTGGGGAGATCTGTAGTTTTCAGTGAGTATGAATGCCTTTTTCATCACATTTTATTTATTTATTTTTTTTGGGGGGGGAACAGCCTTTTAATTTTTTTTGCTACGGAGTTCACCGTACGGGAAAAATGTTGTATTGTAGTACAGGCATTTTAGAACATGGCAGTGCCAATTATCTTTATTTTTTATTAAGATGGGTGATTTTAATTTTTTTTATTTATTTTTTTTACTTTTTTTATTTGCTTTTTCTTTACATGTTTTAAGTCCTGTAGAGGACTTTAACAAGTGAACCCCAGACGAAGGTACGCCGAAACGCGCGTCGGGGCTGGCGCCATCACGGAGGTGACACACTATGGGTAAATTGATTGTCCTTTTATACTAGTTTTTGTATTTAGTATGCACTTGCACTTTATTAATGGTTTGAATTATTTGATGGGACATGTATGAATTTTCCTATGGTGTTCACCTTTGTCGATGCCGCCTCTTTCCTGCACTTGTTTTTACTGTGTATCATATGTATAACTAATAAAATATTTATATATTGATTACATACTTGAATATTTATTAGCGGTCTGGTACTTTCTGTAGGTATTTCTTGTTATAATTTTGGTACCATAGGCTTGTTTGGTGCTTTGATAGACCTTAGTTTAATTTATTTGTGTTTTTTACCACTTTGGTTGTTTTTGTGATATTTAGCTGTTCTTTTTTTCGGTATATAATGTTTTAAGTCCTGTAGAGGACTTTAACAAGTTATTTTTAGATTGCTTGTCCCATAGATTGCAATGGATTACCATTGCAGCCTATGAGAGTTGCACTTTGTTCCCATGGAGCTCTGCCACCTGCTGTGGTAACCTCAGATCCTTCAGAGGGACCGAAGATACTACAAGGAATGAACCACCTCAAATGCGGTGCTCACAACTGACGGCTTAAATGTCTGTGATTGGCGTTATCTGCGATTTCAGAAATTAACCCCAGGTGTCTGCTGTGTGAAACAGCACAAACCCAGTGGCTATGGTACTAGCTCCCCTATGGAGCAGATGCCATCTTTAAAGACTTGAGTTTTACAGTACATGTATGGCAATTGTGAGGAAAGGGTTCAAGACTTTTTAAACTCTATTGTTCCTAAATATAGGCGCAAGAGGTGTTTCTATGCCCTCGCCACTTTACAAAAGGGTGGGACATTAGCTATGGTTTATTTATCATAATTTATGACAGTATTACAAAAGGGTGGGACATTAGCTATGGTTTATTTGTCATAATTTATGCCAGTTTTCTGATGGCACTGAAATATGTCTAGCAGTCCCATGAGGGGAGGGGCAGTGTGGTCAGCCATCACTCCCTTCAAACAGGGGATGCAGGGTCCCCATTGTCATGATTGATGCGGGTCCCCTATGTAGTGGAAAGGGGTTAACTTGTTCAACTGAATGACCAAATTTAATTAATAAGTGCACCACTGATTGAAAGTATTCAGATTACAACCAAACCTTTTAAATCTATAGCTCAAGGGGAGCAATCATTGGAGGTAGCCCATTCCTGTGTCTATCAACTCAGATGTCCAGGTCACTATTGAGGAGTTAAACAGATGGGATTGGAGGTATCTCCAATCCTGGCTGCTGCAGTTAAATGTCAGTCTTGTAACTAAGAAGTTACATACAGTATATAGGTCATGGTGTGCAAATGGGTTAAAGAGGATCTGTCAGTGCCCCCGGCAAGTCTATTTTAGTAAATAATTGTATCTCCCATGATATAACAATTCTGGATCATTTTTCCTTAGAATGCTGTGTTGTACCAAATCTTTGTTATTTCTATAATTAAATTGATAACTGGGTATTGCCAGTTCAGAGTGTGTGTCACTGTCCAATCAGTGCTGCCAGTGTTAGAGTGATGCACCACTTTGACAAAGGAAACTGGTAACGCCCAGTTGCCAATTTATTCAGAAAATTCTATGAAGAGTAAAAGAGAGAATTGTTATTTCACAGGGAATACAAGTATTTGTTTAATATGAAACATGTTGGGGTACAGGACAGATCTTCTGTAGATATGTTACTAGTTTGCTGGATTGGTATATATACTGCAAGGCGATGAAAGAAATGGGTTCACTACCAAATGCCTTCTTTAGGTCTGACTTGATAATTCTAATAGATGTTCTAATTGGTTCAGGTCTGTATGACCATTTTTTATTGTTGCTTTGATTAAATCACATTTAAACCAAATCACCAGTTAAACAGCAAAGCAGAAAAAAAACTAAGAAAAATCTAGTTTTTGCTAAATCGATTCATGCATTTCCTTATGGAATGCCTGAATTAATGTAGGCCTTAGGAACACATAATGTTACTGCTGTAAAATGTTTAATATTGACCGAAGGAAAGCTTCTCACTGTGTGCTCCATCCCTTACAGGGTCCTGCAATTATATTACAGCATGATATATTTCTAGGCCTCAGCTACCCCTCGTTAAGGGCATAATGTAATCCAGTCCCTGTGGCAGTAGAACAGTTAAGGGAAAGTGGGAGTATTAATCCCACACCTTGGGGCAATCAATGTAATTACTCTTTTCCTCAATGTAATTTTCTGACTACACGTAAACCTTAATAGATTTTGTAGTGATCAAGAATTTGATTTCTTTTTCCCTTAAGCTTCATAAAACTGTGTTTTGCAGCTATTGAGATAATGAATTCAGACAGAACAGTTACTTGTGTCTCTGGCCTCTAAGGTGGATATAGGAGGTGTTATTATTACCAGATATTACAGAAAAAAGACAGAATATTACTTTCTAAGATCTGTAACACTTATGGTTGGATGTAATCTATATGTCATCTATGAAATATTAGTCAAAGCCTAGATTTTGGAGGGTTTGGAGGTTACGTATAACGGCAATTTTTAGAAAAGGTTGAAGAAGAGAATGTACAGTTATATACTAAATAATAAAATGCTGGCTGAAATTGCCACTAAAAAGACTTAGGGATATCGGTGGGCAATAAACATAATTTTTGCAAACAATGCCAGGCAGCTGTTGCCAAAATAATTGGATGCATCAAAAATTGCCAACATGCTTATGATAAGAACATACTAGAGTTTTGACTCTATACAGATCCCTAGTTAGATCACACATTGAATATTGAGTATACTTTGGGCACTTGTGTATAAAAAGAACATACAAGTACATCTCAATAAATTAGAATATCATCAAAAAGTAGTTTTTTTTCAGTAATTCAGTTCAAAAAGTGAACCACATATATTATATAGAGTCATTACAAACAGAGTGAACTTTTTAACGTGTTTATTTATGTTAATGTCGATGATTATGGCTTACAGCCAAGGAAAACCAAACAGTCACTATCTCAAAAAATTAGAATATTATATTAGACCAACTGCAATATTTTTTTAAACACAGAAATGTTGCCCAAATGAAAAGAATGCACAGTAAATGCACTCAATACTTGATTGGCGCTACTTTTGCATGAATGACTGTATCAATGCGGCGTGGCATGGAGGCGATCAGCCTGTGGCACTGCAGAGGTGTTATGGTAGCCCAGGTTGCTTTGATAGTGGCCTTCAAATCGTCTGCATTGTTGGGTCTGGTGTCTCTCCTCTTCCTCTTTACAATACTCCATAGATTCTCTATGGGGTTAAGGTCAGGTGAGTTTTTGATGATATTCTAATTTATTGAGATGCACTTGTAGCTGAACTAAAATCGATGCAGTGGCGGATGGCCAAGGTAATTAAAGAAGAACTCCCGCAAAAATTTTTATTCTCCGACCTGTTAGAAAGGTGCCTGATATAATCTGTAGTGAATGTCATTTTCTTATCAGAGGCTGAAATTGAGAGTTTCCACTCTCTTCTTATTGTAGCTGGGTCATGTGACCAACTCCCTGACCTCCAACTGACCCAGGACAGCAAGCCAGTCACTTCTCTATTCATTCCTATGAGAGTGAAAGTGAGGCTCCCATAGGAATGCATAGAAAATTAGACTTCCTGTCCACACATAAGGTGCTGTGTGAGTTGGTGGGTCTAATTCCTAGTCACATGACACAGATGAGAAACTTCAGGATGATATAACTGAAAAATTCAGCTACTGGTAAGAAAATTACATTTACTACAGATTACATCATGTACATTTCTAGCAGGACATGGAATAAACATTTTTGCGGGAGTTCTTCTTTAAGGGAATGGGTGAATTAAAGTACCAAAACAGATTATCGAACTGGAGACTTTTCAGTTTGGAAAATACAGTTTAAGGCCAACCTAATTGCAATGCACATATATAGGAATAGCAATTTTGGCAAAACAAGAAATAGGATAAGAAAGTAAGGTGAACCAAAATTAGTTCTTCTGGGTTGTTCTCAACTTTTTGTTGTGCTAAAGGTACAACTACAAAGCTATCACAAGGCTTGTAAAAGGCATTAAGGGGTTAGTGCTTTAGATGTTTGTCACATCCTCACCAAATGGGGGCCAGCCACCAGGAGGAGGAGAGTATAGTAAAGCCGATAGGTGAACTCAACTGGTACTGCAGTCTACATGAAGTCACTGGAGACATCATTCAGAACGAAATAAGACCAGATCAAAAGTAGGTTCAACTTTTTTGGGATCTCTTATGGTGACTACACAGTCTGCGACTGCTGAGACGAGGAGAAGCACTGTGTGTGAAGTTCTGAGACCTGTGTTGTTGAAATTCGGGTGTAATTGTTCAGGGAATCCATATTACACATCAGAGATACTGCAGGGCAAGTGCAGGGCAAATGCAGGGCCAGTTCAGGGCTAGTAATTAATCAGGCAGGGAGAAAGAGACAGGGAGAGAGATAGGGAGAGAGACAGGGACACAGAGTGAAGTGAAAAATGTCTGGAATGAATAAGCAAAAGAGGTCCAGTTCCAGCCAGACCTCGAACTCTAAAAAAAAGGAGAAGGTGGCACAGGGCAGCAGTGCCAAAGGACCTGTAGCCGGAGCTTCTACTTGTAGTATTCACAATACTCGGCCGGTGTTCCACTGGGCAAACCCACCAAGGCGCAAAATTGTAGTGGAGGAGAAAGTGGATGACATAGTGGAGTGGATGGCACGCTCATCTCAGTCTTAGCCGGATGATCTGCTGTCATCTGCTGATACAATATCCATATGTAGCCAGGGGTCAGACTCCACTTTCCTCCTGCTCCACCATTCCTCTCCAGTAAAGCCCGTCATTTTCGTACGCAATTTGTACGCTCATGCGCATGTGTTCAAAGAAGTTGCGTACCTTTTAAAACTGAACGTTCGTTATTAGTGCATGAATGTTCGCTAAACGCCACATAATAACGTATATTTTGTACGCAGATTCAACAAATATATTTGTCGAATATACGAATCTTATGAAAAGTTCAACGAATGTTCGGCGAATAAAATTTTTAATGATTCGCTCATCTCTACCGTTGACCAGTTGTGATCTAGCCATCTAGGGCTTGTACTGCAAGTAGGTAAGGAACAGTTAGGGGTTGCAGTCTAGGGCCTCACTGTCCTTGCCCATATCTACTCTACTGATGTGACATTATCAGTGGCCTTCTAAAATAAGACTTGGTACCTGCACTATTATGAAAGCCATGGCAGCTTTAGCCTAATAAATGGAGGATATTTCTCAATTGGTGAGCATTTAGCAAAGAGAGTCCAGTAGCAAGAGTTCATCAGACTAGTCCCCCTGCTTCTGCACTCCTTCACCGGTAGAGCCTAAGATTAAGATCACTGATGGCTTCTCTGGTGACCATAACGATTTTGCAACTTTTAGGGAGAGCTACAAACACTATTTTTGCTTGAGGCCTCATTCGTCAGCTACTGAGACACAGAAAGTTGGTATCATCATGTCTCTGTTGTAAAGTGACCCTCAGGAATGGGCATTCTCACTTACTCCCAGTTCCCCTGGCTATATTCTGTTGACCATTTTTTTTCAACTCTTGGTCTTTTATACGATGAGCCTGACAGAGTAGCTTACTCAGAAAGTCAGCTCCAAATTCCGCAGGTGGTGTACTGCGTCTGACTGCAATGATCTGGCCCTAAGGTGGCAGTTCAGACTGGGTCTTTCAGACACTCTAGCCCCAGCATCTTCCAAAACCTCATTAATGATGTTTTTCGTGAATTCCAGGGTCTTTTTGTTGTTTATCTTGACAATATTTTAATTTTTTCTTCTAACTGGGCTTCATACGTCACGCATGTGAAAAAAGTTCTACAAAAACTAAGAGAAAATCACCTGTTTGCTAAATTCAGTAAAAGTGTTTTGATGTAAGAGAAGTCTCTTTCCTGGGTTATATACTGTCTCCTCAAAATTTTTATATCGATCCCGCTAAAGTGAAAGCCATTGTTAATTGGGCTAGACCAACTTCCCTCAAAGCCCTCCAAAGATTTCTTGAGTTTGCAAATCATTATAGAAAATGTATTAAAAATGTTTCTATCATTGCCAAGCCACTTACTGATTTAACTAGGAAAGGGGCACATCTAATACATTGGTCTCCTGATGCTCTGTCTGCTTTTGAAACTCTGAAGAAGAGTTTCATTTTTGCTCCATTTCTTATTCACCCTGATGTTACCAAGCAATTCATTTTTGAAATGGATGCTTCAGAGACTGGAGTATTTTACAACCATGTACCTTATTTTCAAAAAAAATGTTTCTCTGCTGAGAGGAACTATGACATCGGCAATTGTGAATTATTAGCCATTAAATGGGCATTTGAGGAATGGCATAAGTTCCTTTAAGGGCTAGTCAACAAATAATTGTACTCACGGATCACAAGAATTTGATGTATCTTAATAGGGCCAAACACTTGAATCAGAGACAAGCACATTAGGCCTTATTATTCAACCGGTTTAATTTTTATTGTTACTTATTGTCTTGGATCTGGTCACGTGAAAGTGGATGCTTTATCGCGTAGTTTTGATTCCTGTGATTCTATTTATTCTGACCCTGTTAACATCCTCCCTCCTGGTATTGTCATTATAGCCATTAATTCTGATATTGCTTTTGAAATACTGTGTGGCCCACAAAAAAGTAGCCCACCTCCAATATCTCCAAATCAAACTGCCTAATAGTAAAGCTGTCTTAGTTGTCCATAGCAACCAATCAGAACTCAGCTTTCATTTTTTCAGTGCCCTGTAGGAACTGAAAGCTGATCTCTGATTGATCATTATGGGCAAATAAGACTGATTTATTATTCAGTTTGGTAAAAGTGGCCTATTGTATCAGAAAGATGGTGTTCTCCCTGGAACAGTGAATAGTGATTCTGGAACGCTATGTGCGAAGCCAAGAGTGTGCAAAGCAGTTATCAAAGCAAAAGGTGGCTACTTTGAAGAACCTAGAATATAAGACATATTTTCAGTTGTTTCATACTTTTTTGTTAAGTATATAATTCCACATGTGTTAATTCATAGTTTTGATGCCTTCAGTGTGAATCTACAATTTTCATAGTCATGAAAATAATTAATCTAATTTAACAATTAAAAAAAAACATTTAAATTCCAACCATGTGGAAACTGAATATACATAAACGGACAATTGGGACTTGATGTTAAACTTCACCTAATACACACTGGTAGATTGCTGTCACACCATGGGTATTGCTGGAGCAATCACATTTATACAGCTTAATTAAATAGAACCCCCTACCCCCCAAAAAAACATTAAATTGCAAATGTGTGGAAACTGAATATACCTAAACTGGCTATTGAGGCGTGATGCTCAATTTCTTAATATACACTGGTAGATTGCTTCTATACCTTGTTTCTTGTAGTAATCACATATATATGCTGGTTTAATTAAATTTAACCACTTCACGTCCGCCCATAGTACATAAACGTCCGTGAAGTGGTTTCTGAACGTCCATTCAGAAATAGCAGCTGCACGCTAATCGTGCAGCTGCACAGTGGGGTACCTGCTGCCTTGTAGATCGCTGTATACACAGCTATTGCGCTTCCTGTTCCGGCCCGGCGGTCATGTGATCGCCGGGTTCGGGAGCGTGCAGTAGCTGCCGGATCTCTCATAGACCCGATCAGCCCTGCAGTGAGGCTGTACAGCATAGTATTATGCTGTACAGCCTCTCTGGGGATGTATTTCCCCTGTAACTGGGGCTACTATGTCAGCCCCAGTTACAGGAGAAATCAAATGTAAAAAAAATAAAAATAAATAAGTGAAGTTAAATGTCCCCCTGAGGTCTTGTATGACCTTATGGGGGACACAAAGTGTAAAATAAAAAATAAAAAAATAGTAAAAAAAAATAATTTACCCCCAAATATGCCATTAAAAAAATGTTACAAATAAAA
The DNA here is from genome assembly GCA_900303285.1 of Rhinella marina. Classification (NCBI taxonomy): domain Eukaryota; kingdom Metazoa; phylum Chordata; class Amphibia; order Anura; family Bufonidae; genus Rhinella; species Rhinella marina. The sequence goes on along the minus strand of ONZH01015111.1, from coordinate 8,770 downwards.
ATAAATAAATAAAATAGACATATTTGGTATCACCGCATCCGAAACAACCGGCTCTATAAACATATCACATGATCTACCCCATCAAGTGAACTGCGTAAAAAAAATCTAATAAAAATTATGCCCAAACAGCTTTTTTTTGTCGCCTCACCTGCCAAAAAACATAATATCAAACAATCAAAAAGTCGTATGCATCCCAAAATGATAGCAATAAAAACGTCACCTCATCCCGCGAAAAATGAGCCCCCACACAAGATCATAGCCAGAAAAATGAAAAAAAAATGGCTCTTAAAAAATTGAAACACAGAAACATGATTTTTTTCTAAAAATGCTCTTATTGTGTAAAACAAATTAAAAAAAAATTAAATAAAAAATAGACATATTTGGTATTTCTGCGTCTGCAGCAATCTACAAAAATATCATATGATCTACCCCATCAAGTGAACGGTGTAAAAAAAAATATATAAAAATGCCCCTAAACTGCTTTTTTTTTTTACTTAACCTCCCAAAAATTAGATTAAAAAGTGATCAGAAAGCCGGATGTACCCCAAAATGGTGCCAATAAAAAGCACAGCTTGTCCTGCAAAAAATAAGACCTCATGCAGGTCAGTCCACAAAAAAATTAAAAAGTTATCGCTCCTAAAAACCATGACAAAAAATTCCATGTTAGAAAATTCAGATGCTGCTCCTCCCCTTCTGAGCCCTGGCGTAATCCCAAATAACAGTTTACGACCACATGTGGGGTGTTTCTGCAAACTGCATTATCAGGGTAATAAATATTGAGTTAACCCTTGATGTGTTACAAGAAAAAAATGATTAAAATGGAAAATCTGCAAAAAAAGTGAAATTTTGAAATTTCACATCTATTTAGCTTTAATTCCTGTGGAATACTTAAAGGGTTAACAACATTTCTAAAACCAGTTTTGAATAGTTTGAGGGGTGTAGTTTGAGGGGTCACAAACTGACTTCAGAACTGAACTGGTCCTTAAAAAAGTTGATTTTGCAAATTTGCAAAAATTGCGTCTAAAATTCTAAACCTTCTACTGTCCTAAAAAAATAAAATGACACTACCAAAATGATGCCAACATAAAGTAGACATATGGGGAATGCAAATTAAAAAGGATTTTATGGGGTATCACTATCTGTCTTAAAAGCAGAGAGATTCAAATTTAGAAAACAGTGAATTTTTTTCAAATTTTCATTAACTTTTGGATTTTTTTATAAAAAAAATTAAAACTTATGGACTCAAATTTACCATTAACTTGAAGTACCATGTGTCACGAGAAAACAGTCTCAGAATCGCTTGGATAAGTAAAAGCGTTCGAAAGTTATTACCACATGAAGTCACACATGTCAGATTTGCAAAATTAGGCCTGGTCAGGAAGGGGGTAAATGGCCCGGATGGGAAGTGGTTAAGAATCTCCAACAAAATGTAAAGTGTGACCTTGTGGAAACTGAATATATTTAAAAGGACAATTGAGACTTGATGCTAAATTTCACCACTGCAGCCACAGATGGGTATTGCTGCAGTAATCATGCATATATGCAACGTAATTAAATTGAACCCCCCCCCCCAAAAAAAAGAAGTAAATTGCTAATGTGTGGAAACTGTATATATACATAAACAGACAATTGAGGCTAGACGCTGTTTCTTGTTAATACGCACTGGTACTGTAGATTGCTGCTATAACTTGTTTCTTGTAGTAATAACATATTTATGCTGGTTTAATTAAATTTAACAATTCCCTCAAAAACTTTGCAGCCACACCATGGGTATTGCTGCAGTAACCATGTATATATGCAGCTTAATTAAATTGCCGCCCCCCCAAAAAAAAAATAAAATATGAAATTCCAACTGTGTAAAAACAGAATATATGTCAATGGATGATACTAAATTTCACCTTAATGCACACTGTTAGATTGCTGCCACACCATGGGTATTGCTGCAGTAATCACACACACACACACACACACACATATACATATATATATATATATATATATATATATATATATATACCAAAACACAGAAAAAGCAGCAGCACAGCGAAGTGAAAAACGGGTGCAATCCCTCAATGTCTCCGGGCCCAGGAGTCTTCAGTATACATAATACAGGAATAAAAGATCCAAAAGATCCACTACTTTTTCACAAGCCTGGTGTGCTGCCTCATTTTTTGGATTTGTACATATATATATATATATATATATATATATATATATAAAATTGAATCCCACAAAAGTCAGAAGGATTTCTTTGAAAATATGGAAAAAAAGTATTTGCTTGCAGGCAGTTGCTTTTTATGTTTAGCTGCACTAGTGGATTTGTCTGAAACTAACCTGAAAATATTCGGGTTAGTTTTCTACCTGAAAAATAGCAAAGTTTGGACCAAACCCTGTCCAAACTCGTTTGCTCATCCTTAGGCCTCTTTCACACGAACGTATTTTTTGCGGACTCTGATCCGCATTTTTCACATGAAAAATGCGGACCCATTCATTTCTATGGGTCCGCAAAAAAATGCGGACAGCACACCGTGTGCTGTCCGCATCTGTTGCTCCATTCCGTAGCCCGCAAAAAAAAAATAGAGCATGTCCTATTCTTGTCCGTATTACGGACAAGAATAGTACTGTTCTATTAGGGGCCAGCTGTTCTGTTCCACAAAATACGGAATGCACACGGATACCATCTGTTGTTTTTGGCTCTGCAATTTGCAGACCACAAAACACAACGTTCGTGTGAAAGAGGCCTTACTCTGTTATAAACCCGGTATCTTTCAGTCTTCAATTGCCAACTTTGTTCAGGATACATAATACTTTCCATTAATTATTGCTCAAAAAAATACATTTCTCCGGTGACTCCTCCTCCTGATCCAGTTGTAATCCAAGGTGAATTGGTATAAGGTAGACGAAATTCTTGACTCTCGGAGGGTTCAGGGCTCCTTTCAGTACCTTATCCATTGAAAGGGATATGGTTTTTTCTGATTTGCTTATTGATATACTATGTTTTTGACCAATGCTTGTCTTCTGACCACTCTCCATCTCCTGTTCTGACCCATTTCTGATGACTGTGGTATTGTGTTTTTCTGTCTGTGTTTGTTTGTTTGTCTGTCTCTGCACTTAAGTAGCGTAAGGAACATCGACTAATAGCGATCTAGACCTTTAGGGCTCATACTGCAAGTAGGTAGGGACAGTGGAGGGTTACAGTGCAGGGCCTCACTGTCCTGGTCTGTATCTACACTACTGACGTGATATATGTTATAAGGTCTCATGTCATGTACAGTTCCTAAGAATCACCAGGTCCATGATCACATGTTATGCTGGAAGATCTTCTGGATCAGCTTTGGTAACACACAAAGGAGTTTGAGTTTTTGTAAGAAGTATTTTTTACATGCCATCCACCAACTTTTGATAGGAAAAGTTTGAACTTTTCTTAGGAATAAAATGTAGCTGTAATTGGAAAAAACAGAATATAAACTAGTTTTAAGAACAATTTAATAATTCATAAGTCATTTACATTTTGTTATAAGATTGATTATTATGACATTAGCTCCAGAAGAGTCATTGCCTAAATGACTGCAGCAATGTGACTAATTTATTTGAATGTGCAAAATATGAATTCACAATTTGACCAGATGTACCTAAGCTAAAGGGAAAAAAATCTGCTTATTAAAGTTAAATAAAAAATAGACATCTGTGTCTATTCATCTCTTACTCATATGTCTACATTTTTTATATCTATCTGCCATATATAATAATCTAATTATATCTGTTAGTTCAAAAAATCCTAAAAGCTAATCTAAAAATGAATGTCTACCTCTAGATACAATAGTATTTAATTGAAATAGGACAAAACAATGTGCCAATTTTGTTCCTATAGTCTACATAGAGTTCTAAAGTGACCCTTCATATTAGAAATGAATAGTAAACATACCTGGTGTCCTCCTCTGGAGTTATGATGCCCTTGTTTACAATTTCTGGTCCCCTGACCCCTTCTTCACAAAATGTCAACTGCACTGTTTTAGGCCTTATTCACTAGACATCAGCTAATCATTGAAAACTTTTGCAATTAGTTTCAAATAAATTGTTCAAAATGGTAACTAGTGCTGAGCGAATCGAATTTAAACGATCCGATTTCAAGAAAAATTTGATTCTCAGGGAAGCAGAATTTTCTCACACTTCGTGGTAACAAATCAATTTTCCCTGAAATGTGGTAAAAAAATCAAAAAAATAAATATGGACCTCATCCATTTACACGTAAAGAGGCTGTGTGAAATCTCGCAGTGACATATTTAGAATTTCATATTTAGAAATTTGTTCACGCTTCGTTTAGTAGTAAAAGCACAATTGCGTTATGGATTCCGTTTCCACAGACCATAATGCAATTCTATGACGAAATGCATAACAGAATGCCTTTAGAGGCATTCCTTTATTCATTCCGTCATAATAGAAGTCTATGGCCTGCATAACAGATCCGTCCGGTCTCCGTTATGTTGAATAACAGAGACTGGACGGATCCGTTATGCGTGGCATGACGTATCCCTACAGTGGAAACCCTTAAAAAGTGACCCCATTTTGGAAACTACACCCCTCAAAGAATTTATTAAGGGGTGTACTGAGCACTTTTACCACATTAGCGGTTTATGGAATTTGGAAACACTTGGTTGTGAAAATGAAAAGTTTCATTTCTTCCAATAAAATGTTGCTTTAGTCCCAAACTTTTCATTTTCACAAGGAGCAACAGGAGAAAAAACACCCCATAATTTGTTACTTTCTCCTGAATATGGCAACACCCCTTATGTGGTGGTAAACTGCGGTGGGAGCATATGGCAGGGCTCAGAACAGAAGGAGCACCACATGGCTTTTACAATGCAGATTTTGATTGAGGCATTTTTAGTGAGGCAATGTGACAAAAAAATGGCTGTTTTGTCATATTTGTTTATTTGTATTTTTTTTACAGCATTCACCTGAGGGGGCATATCATGTGATATTTTTGTAGAGAAGGTTGTTACTGATACGGTGATACCTAATGTGTTCATTATTTTTATTTCTAAGTTTTACAAAGCATTTTTGAAAAGAATAAAATCTTGCTTGACTCGTTATTCGAGTCAAACTTTTCCCGATGCTCGGGTGCTCGTTTCGAATAACGAACCCCATTGAAGTCAATGGGAGACTCGAGCATTTTTGCGGGGGACCAAAGCTCTGCACAGGGAAGTTTGCCTGAAAACCTGGAAACCTCAGAAAATGACAGGAAATAGCAGGGGCAGCATGCATGGATGCCTCTGAGGCTGCTTAATCCCACCATTACCCCAAATCCTCAGGCAACAGCCTGGTGGTTACCCTCATGGCAATTGTGCTCACCCAGACCAAGAAAGGCGAGGCAAATAACCATCACATGTTAGGGAAGCACCCAACTAGGTGCAACGAAGGTCCATCACCGCCTGCAGGTGACACCACTGCTCATGCTGGCACTGCAGCTGAAATCAAGTTTAGTATCTGTTCTTATCAGTTGCTGTGCCTGCTGGTGGTATAGTGGTGAGCATAGCTACTTCCCAAGCAGTTGATCTGGGTTCAATTCCCGTCTATTGCAAGAGGCAATTCAGAATCAGTACAATATCTAATACGTCCCCCTACCCGGGTAAATTGTTTGGAGAGAGGGCCTGTAGGTGGGAGGGAAGGAGGTTTCGCTGGAAGAGCCAGAGGAGTGCCCCCTGGGCTAGCGTGTGTGATGATGACAACAGCCGGATGTAGTTAGAATGACGACACAGGACCCCAACTTAAAAATTTAGCATCAACCGGTACAATTGTCAATTATGAGCTAGATCAAGTGTGGAATGACTTTTAAATGGATATTGCATGTGGTCACGTACTCCCTGGAACCCCATAGTCACCCCTTCCCTGATGTGCTAGCCCAGAACATTCTCTGCCCCAATTCGCAAGACCTTTTGCTGTTTCCGTGTGCTGACAGTGTGGATTTACCAGTGTTGTCTGAGGAGGTGGTGGACAATGGCGAGACACAGGTGTCGGGGGGTGAGGTAGTTGTATGGGAAGCAAGTCACAGTGGGGACTCCTTGGGGGGGACTTTCTGATGATGGGACAGATTCAACTTGGGTGGATCAGGCACAGGAACAGATGAATTTTTTGGGGGGTTTATTTAACTTTTATTTAGCAAAAATAACCACAGAGATATTTATTCGTTATCTTCTCAGCGCAGTCTGGCGTTGGGGTTCGTCACTTTGATGGCGAGCTGTGCCGCTCTCTCCACAACGATCTGTAGGTTCTTAGATGGAGACTTTGTCGGTGATTTCAGTACAGAAGTACTTGTTGCTCATCAACAGAACCTCGACCTCCTTGACATTGTGGACAAGGAATTTGCGGGTGGACCAGGAATTTGCGGAACCCTGTGGGCAGCATGTGTTTGGTCTTCTACTTGCTACCGTATCCAATGTTGGGCAATATAGATTTGCAAGTAATATTATTTTTCACACCTATCCCAAAAATGTATGCAGTTTGCGCAAATAAAACTGGAAACAGGAACTGGAGAGAGGGCCTGTAGGTGGGGGGGCAGGCTGGGGGGAAGGAGGTTGAGCTGGAAGAGCCAGGGGAGTGCCCCCTGGGGCTAGCGTGTGTGGTGGTGACAACAGCCGGATGTAGTTAGAATGATGACGCAGGACACCAAATTAAAAATTTAGCATCAACCGGTACAATTGTCAATTATGAGCTTGATCAAATGTGGTATGTGTTCTATGTATACTACTCAGTTTAATACCGTATATGGCAGCTATCCGGAAAAATAGTTTGGAGAGAGAGAAAGACAGGAACAAGACGTAAATTGTTTGGACAGAGGGCCTGTAGGTGGACCTCCGGAAAAATTGTTTGGAGAGAGGGCCTGTAGGTGGAACTCTGTTAAAATTGTTTGGACAGAGGGCCTATAGGTGGATCTCCGGAAAAATTGTTTGGAGAGAGGGCCTGTAGGTGGAACTCCGGAAAAAATTTTTGGACAGAGGGCCTGTAGGTGAACCTCCGGAAAAATTGTTTGGAGAGAGGGCCTGTAGGTGGACCTCCGGAAAAATTGTTTGGAGAGAGGGCCTATAGGTGGAACTCCGGAAAAATTGTTTTGGACAGAGGGCCTGTAGGTGGACCTCCGGGAAAAATTGTTTGGACAGAGGGCCTGTAGGTGGACCTCCGGAAAAATTGTTTGGAGAGAGGGCCTGTAGGTGGAACTCCGGAAAAATTGTTTGGACAGAGGACCTATAGGTGGACCTCCGGAAAAATTGTTTGAATAGAGGGCCTGTAGGTGGACCTCTGGAAAAATTGTTTGAATAGAGGGCCTGTAGGGGGCCCTCCTGAAAAATTGTTTGAAGAGAGGGCCTGTAGGTGGACCTCTGGAAAATAGTTTGAAGAGAGGCGCCTGAAGGGGCCCTCCTGAAAAATTGTTTGAAGAGAGGGCCTGTAGGTGGACCTCTGGAAAAATTATTTGAATAGAGGGCCCTGTAGGGGGCCCTCCTGAAAAATTGTGCTAAAAAGGAGTGCCAGTTGGACCTCTAAAAAATGGTGTTTTTTGGGTCAGCGTTTAGGCCAAAGGACGATATGGAGGAGGAGGAGGAGTAGAGAAGAAGAGTAGAGAAGAGGAATCGGATACATAAGTTATTTAAATCTTTAGCTGCTTTCCCCCGGAGGGAGATTTGAATTCCGGTGAAATCCAGGCTTTGTTCATTTTAATAATCGTCAGCCTGTCAGCGCTGTCAGTTGACAGGCGTGTATGCTTATCGGTGATGACGCCACCAGCTGCACTGAATACCCGCTCTGACAGCACGCTAGCGGCAGGGCAGGCCAGCACCTCCAAGGCGTACAGCGCCAGTTCAGGCCACGTGTCCAGCTTTGAAAACCCAGTAGTTGTATGGAGCAGAGTGATCGCTACGGACGTTGGTATGGTCAGCTAGGTACTCCCTCACCATCTTTCAGTACAGCTCCCCCCTACTCTGCCTAGACTGGGGACAGGTGACAGTGTCTAGCTGGGGTGACATAAAAGTGGCAAAGGCCTTGGAGAGCATTCCCCTGCCAGTGCTGGACAAGCTGCCTGCTCGGCTCCTCTCCCCCGCTACTTGGCCCACAGAACCATGCCCTCTGTTGCTAGCGGCGTCAGATGGGAAGAATTGTTTCAGCTTGTGCACCAGGGCCTGTTGATATCTATTCACTCTCATACTCCTTTCCTCTGCAGGGATGAGAGTGGAAAGGTTCTGCTTGTACCGTGGGTCCAGGAGAGTGAACACCCAGTAATCGGTGTTTGAAAAAATACTATTAACGCGAGGGTCACGGGATAGGCAGCCTAACATGAAGTCTGCCATGTGCGCCAGAGTCCCAACACGCAAGAATTCCCTCTCCTCACTGGCCTGACTCTCCATTTCCTCCTCCTCCTCAAGTCCTCCTCTTCAGCCCATACTACGCTCAAGAGTTAAGGACTGAGCACTGGTACCCGCTACTGTCTCGCCGACATTTTCCCTCCTCTTCCTCCTCATCCTCATCCCCCTCCTCCGATACGCGCTAAGAAACAGACCGGGAGGGTGCTCTGGCTATCAAGCGACGTTATCTTCCTCCACCGTCTCTTGTGACAAGCGCAAAGCATCCGACTTGATGCTGAGCAGTGAGTTTTTTCAACAGGCAAAGCAACGGATGGTGAGGCTGATAATGGCGGCATCGCCGCTGACCATCTGTGTTGACTCCTCAAAGTTGCTCAACACCTGGCAGATATCAGACATCCACGTCCACTCCTCATTGT
>ONZH01015110.1:0-68430 GCA_900303285.1 Rhinella marina | reverse complement strand
CGACAAATTGAGTGCTTTGCGGGAATAAAACCGCCGTCTAAACACTACGTTTATTCTCTTAGTTTTCAAATTATACAGTGCAGCGACAAATTGAGTGCTTTGCGGGAATAAAACCGCCGTCTAAACACTACGTTTTTTCTCTCTTTTTTCTAATTATACAGTGCAGCGACAAATTCAGTGATTTGCGGGCCTAAAGCCTACATCTAAACACTACGTCTTTTCTCTCTTTTTTGAAATTATACAGTGCAGCAACAAATTGAGTGGTTTGCGGTACAAAAGCCGCCATCTAAAGACTACGTTTTTTCTCTCAGTTATATATCATACATTGAAGTGAACATACAAAATGTTGAACTCAAGGGCTAAGGGTCGAGGACGAGGTCGTGGGCGCGGGTGTGGGCATTCAAGTAGTGTAGGGGGCAGAGGCCGTGGTCCTGGGCAGGGTGACACAGTACATGTTGATGAGGGAGCAGTGGAACGCCGCAGAGTTTCGCTCCCTAGCTTCATTTAGCAACTTACTGGTTCACATGGTACACAACTATTGAAACCACAACAGTGCGAACAGGTGATGACGTGGATGTGTCCAGTAATTTATCCACCACCCAGTCTTCCACGCAGTCCACCCACGCTAGCCAAGGGAGTAGACCTCTGGCTCCTCCAGCTCAACCTCCTTCCCCCCAGCCTGCCCCCCCCCCCACGGAAAGTATGGATTCAGATCTGGCATACTCACAGGAACTCTTTTCAGGACCCTACCCAGAGACACAAACCACTGCTCAACAGCAACCTGAGCAGTTGCTCTGTCCCGATGCCCAAAATTTAGAACTTTCACAGTCTGTGGGTGATGAGAGTGTGGACTTAGTGCAAGTAGTGCGTGAAGAGGTGTCGGATGATGATGATGATGATGATGAGACACGGTTGTCAGACAGTGACGTTGTTGTCAGGGCAGTAAGTCCGAGGGGGGAGCAGAGTGAGGAATCGGAGGAAGAGCTGGTGGATGATGAGGTGACTGACCCGAGCTGGGTTGGTAATCCAACTCAAGACAGTGCTTCTGAAGTGGAGGCAAGTGCAGCACCAGAACAGGTTGGAAGAGGCAGTGGGGTGGCCAGAGGGAGAAGCAGGGCCAGAGCAGGTAGATCAGCAACTGTTTCACGGAGTCAAGTTCCCGTGCCGAGGCCTAGATGTTCGCAAGTCTGGAGGTTTTTTAAAGAAACTGAGGATGACCGACGGACTGTGGTGTGCAACCTGTGTCACACCAAGATCAGCAGGGGAGCCACCACTACCAGCCTAACCACTACCAGCATGCGCAGGCATATGAGTGCTAAACACCCGACTCAGTGGAACCAAGGCCGTTCACCTCCTGCGGGTCACACCACTGCCCCTTCCCCTGTGTCACATGCTGGCTCGGCGAGTCCACCCCCCGCCCAGGACCCCGGCACGAGCGCCTCCCGCCCTACAACCACCCATTCACCTGCACGATCCTCCACAACCTCCACCAATGTGTCCCAGCGCAGCGTTCAGCTGTCTTTGCAGCAGACATTTGAGCGCAAGCGCAAATACAATTCCAGCCACCCACATGCCCAAGCCCTAAACGTCCACATCTCCAAATTGTTGAGCCTGGAGATGCTGCCCTATAGACTGGTAGAGACTGAGGCTTTCCGCAACCTGATGGCGGTGGCTGTCCCTCGGTACTTGGTCCCCAGCCGCCACTATTTTTCCCGATGTGCCGTCCCAGCCCTACACCAGCACGTGTCACAGAACATCATCCGTGCCCTGACCAACGCGGTTAGTGATAAGGTCCACCTAACCACGGACACGTGGACAAGTGCTGCCGGGCAGGGACACTATATCTCACTGACGGCACATTGGGTTAACTTGGTGGAGGCTGGGAGCGAGTCTGACCCTGGGGCCGCTCATGTGCTGCCAACACCGAGGATTGCGGGGCCTGCCTCGGTCACAGTTTCTCAGGCTTATTATGCCTCTTCCTCCTCCTCCTCCTCCTCTCAATTACCATCCGTGAGCACGGCGCCTTCAGTCGGTAGGTCCCGGCGCAGCTGCACTGCCGTGGGTAAGCGCCAACAGGCGGTGCTGAAACTGCTGAGCTTAGGTGACAAGAGGCACACCGCCCAAGAGCTGTTACAGGGCATCACGGCGCAGACCGATCTTTGGCTGGCGCCGCTGAACCTGAAACCAGGCATGGTTGTGTGTGACAACGGGCGTAACCTGGTGGCGGCTCTGCAACTCGGCAGGCTTACACATGTGCCATGCCTGGCCCACGTGTTCAATCTTGTGGTTCAGCGTTTCCTCAAGACCTACCCCAATTTGTCTGATTTGCTCACCAAGGTGCGACGCATCTGTGCGCATTTCCGCAAGTCAAGCACAGATGCTGCCACCCTCAGGGCAGTGCAACGGCGCTTACAACTGCCAGCTCACCGACTGTTGTGCGACGTGCCCACGCGATGGAATTCAACATTACACATGTTAGCCAGGGTTTACCAGCACCGCAGAGCCATTGTAGACTGCCAGATGACAACTTCCACGAGAACTGGTAGTCAGGTTAGTCAGCTTCCTCAAGTCTACAATGAGGAGTGGACGTGGATGTCTGATATCTGTCAGGTGCTAAGACACTTTGATGAGTCAACGCAGATGGTCAGCGGCGATGCCGCCATTATCAGCGTCACCATCCCGCTGCTTTGTCTGCTGAAAAAGTCACTGCTCAGCATGAAGTCAGAGGCTTTGCGCTTGTCACAGGAGATGGGGGAAGAAGATACGTTGCTTGATAGCCAGAGCACCCTCAGGTCTGTTTCTCAGCGCGTATTGGAGGAGGAGAGGAGGAGGAGGAAGAGGAGGAAGAGGAGGAGACTGTTGGCGAGACCGAAGAGGGTACCTATGCTCATTCCTTCTTATCTGTTCAGCGTGTATGGGCTGAAGAGGAGGAGTTGGAGGAGGAGGAGGAAATGGAGAGTCAGCCTACTGAGGAAAGGGAATTCTTGCGTGTTGGGACTCTTGCGCACATGGCTGACTTCATGTTAGGCTGCCTTTCCCGTGACCCTCGCGTTAGAAGCATTTTTGACAACACCGATTACTGGGTGTTCACCCTCCTGGACCCCCGGTACAAGCAGAACTTTTCCACTCTCATTCCTGTAGAGGAGAGGAGTATGAGAGTGAATCAATATCAACAGGCCCTGGTGCACAAGCTGAAACTATCCTTCCCATCTGACACCGCTAGCGGCAGAGGACGTAGTTCTGCGGGCCAACTAGCGGGGAGAGGAGGGGAGCAGGCAGCTTGTCAAGCACTGGCAGGGGAACACTCTCCAAGGCCTTTGCAAGTTTTATGTCACCCCAGCAAGAATATGTCACCAGTCCCCAGTCTAGGCAGAGTAGGGGGGAGCTGTTCAGAAAGATGGTGAGGGAGTACATAGCTGACCATACCAGCGTCCTGCGTGATCACTCTGCTCCATACAACTACTGGGTTGCAAAGCTGGACACGTGGCCCGAACTGGCGCTGTACGCCTTGGAGGTGCTGGCCTGCCCTGCCGCTAGCGTGTTGTCAGAGCGGGTCTTCAGTGCAGCTGGTGGCATCATCACTGATAAGCGTACACGCCTGTCAACAGACAGTGCTGACAGGCTGACTCTTATTAAAATATTATTGAATAAAGCCTGGATTTCACCGCAATTCAAATCTCCACCGGGGGAAAGCAGCTCAACATGAACATTGTTTATGTATCCGATTCCTCTCCTTTCCTCCTCCTTCTTCTCTTTGTACACATACACTGAGCCAACAGGCAATATTTCAGAGGTCCTACTGGCTCTGTTTTAAAACAATGTTTACAGCGGGCCACCTGCAGGCCCTCTCTCCAATCAAGTCAACTACAGACACTCAAAACCAATTTTTAGGAGGGTCAACTACAGACACTCAAAACCAATTTTTAGGAGGGTCAACTACAGACACTCAAAACCAATTTTTTGGGGGTCAACTACAGACACTCAAAACCAATTTTTATGGGCGTCAACTACAGACACTCAAAACCAATTTTTAGGAGGGTCAACTACAGCCATTTGACTGCAATCTCAGTCTGACCAAGGCATTGGTGGTGTCACTGCCATGCTGTGTCAGGCTAAATTTTTGGGTGCTTCACCTGCTACCTGAGTCTAACTTGGTCACTCTGGGTTCACCGCCATACCGTGTCAGGGTAAAATTTTATGTGCTTCACCTGCTACCTGAGTCTCTCTTGGTCACTCTGGGTTCACATCCATGCTGTGTCAGGGTAAATTTTTGGGTGGTTCACCTGCTACCTCAATCTAACTTGGTCACTTGTTGGTGTCACTACGCTGTCACCATGCTGTGTCAGGCTTATGCCTGCATCGTGGGGCGGGGGATAGGACAGCAGTACCAGGCTTTCCGCAACCTGATGGCGGTGGCTGTCCCTCGGTACTTGGTCCCCAGCCGCCACTATTTTTCCCGATGTGCCGTCCCAGCCCTACACCAGCACGTGTCACAGAACATCATCCGTGCCCTGACCAACGCGGTTAGTGATGAGGTCCACCTAACCACGGACACGTGGACAAGTGCTGGCGGGCAGGGACACTATATCTCCCTGACGGCACATTGGGTTAACTTGGTAGAGGCTGGGATCGAGTCTGACCCTGGGGCCACTCATGTAATGCCCACACCAAGGATTGCGGGGCCTACCTCGGTCACGGTTTCTCAGACTTATTATGCCTCTTCCTCCAACCCCTCCTCCTCCTCCTCTTCGCACAGAAACGCTGAGCCAACAGGCAATGTTTCTGAGGGCCAACTGGCGCTCTATACAAACAATGTTTACGGAGGGCCACCTACAGGCCCTCTCTCCAATAAATTTTTTAGTAGCGTCAAATACAGACACTCAAAAAACAATTTTACATGAGGGAGTGTCTCCCCGTCTGCCATCATGTTCGGTCAGGCTGTCCGTAGGTACACCACCTCTGTCGTCCGCAGAAGCGGCCACTATGAGGAAGGCCACGGCAAGAACATCCCCTTTTCAATTGAGAACAAGTGGAGACTTGTAGGAGGATGACACTTTTCTTCGGCAGTGGATTCACCTTCCCCTTTATCATTGCCAGACAACAGTTGGTGAAAAAGTAATTGGCAATGATGAAGAAAATGTAACGGTGCAGTGGACGTCTGTGAAGCAAACCTATATATTCCCACCATGCCAGCCATGGGTTGTACATAAACTAATAACAGGAAAAACAAAAAAAATATTTTACAGGAGGGTCAACTACAGACACTCCAAAACAATTTTTTAGGAGGGTCAACTTCGGACACTCCAAAACAAATTTTTGGGAGGCTCACCTACAGACATTTGACTGCAATCTCAGTCTGACCAAGGCATTGGTGGTGTCACTGCCATGCTGTGTCAGGCTAAATTTTTGGGTGCTTCACCTGCCACCTGAGTCTAACTTGGTCACTATGGGTTCACCGCCATGCTGTGTCAGGCTACATTTTTGGGTGGTTCACCTGCTACCTCAATCTAACTTGGTCACTTGTTGGTGTCACTACGCTGTCACCATGCTGTGTCAGGCTTATGCCTGCGTCGTGGGGCGGGGGATAGCACAGCAGTGCCAGCATGAGCAGTGGTGTCACCTGCAGGCGGTGATGGACCTTCGTTGCACCTAGTTGGGTGCTTTCCTAACATGTGCCAGCGCATGTGCCTTGCCCATCTTGGTCTGGGTCAGCACAATTGTCTTGAGGGTCACCCCAAGGCTGTTGGCCAGAATGTGGGGTAATGGTACGATTAGGCAGCCTCAGAGGCATCCATGCATGCTGCCCCTGCTGTTTCCTGTCCATTTCCGTGGTGTTTCCATCATTTTCTGAGGTTTCCAGGTTTTCACGCAACCTTCCCTATGCAGAGCCCCGGTCCCCTGCAAAAAATGCTCGAGTCTCCCATTGACTTCAATGGGGTTCGTTATTCGAAACGAGCACCCGAGCATCGGGAAAAATTCGATTCGAATAACGAGCACCCGAGCATTTTAGTGCTCGCTCATCTCTAGTAATAATATTACAGGTTATAATTTCTACAGATGGGTTGTTGATCCAGGGAGTTATTCTGATTGCCTGATTGGAGCCGGAAAGGAATTTTTTCCCCTAAAGTGGGGAAAATTGGCTTCTACCTCACAGGGTTTGTTTTGCCTTCCTCTGGATCAACTTGCAGGATAGTGGGCCAAACTGGATGGACAGATGTCTTTTTTCAGCCTTATAAACTATGTTACTATGTTACTTGATAGGTTAATCCACATGCAAAAGAAAGAAACGGAGGTGGAGACAGCACATCCTTCTGTTGTTATTCCAACAAACGGATGTACTGTCTCCACCCCCTTTTTTTTCTATCCTGTGGATAGGTCATCAATATTTTTTCTCGGGTAACCCCTTTAATATGAGTTTTTAATTATCCTATATATATATATATATATATATATATATATATATATATATATATGTAACCCTCAACAATGTGGCAGTAAAAAAAAAATCCATCATGCCAAGCGAAAACAGGTCTCTACCCAGGTACCTCAGTATTAAAATAAAAAAGCAATGGCTCTTGGAAGCCAAGAAAGGAAAAAAATAAAAAAAATTTAAAAAACTGCTGCGTCATAAGGACCAAAACTGGCTGTGGCGCAGTTACTATATTGAGACAGCTCATTATATAGAGGGGTTGTGCAGTGATTTATATTGATGACCTATAGTCCAATACCCGGCACCCCCACCAATCAGTGTCATTCCACTACTCGTCATCTCCTATGGAGTGGAGGCGTAGTGTAATTACAAGTACTCTCTCCATTCAAGTCAATGGAGATAGTACTCGTCATTACACTGCCCTTCCGAGATGACAGGCAGTGTAATGAAAAGGAAGCAGTGCTCGCATGGGACACCGCCTGATCAGAAGGGGTGCAGGGTGTCAGCCCCCCGCCGATAAGATATTGATGACTCATCCTGAGGATAAGTGACCAATATAAATGGCAGCACAACCCCTGTAATGATTGTAAGGGTGACTATATCTGTATATTTTGCAGTTCTTTGGTTTACTTTTCCTTTAATCTCCAGCCCTTGTATTTATGCTAAGCACCCTATCATTTTCTGAATTAGGCTCTTACATTACTACTTGTTTTTAGGTTTCCCTTCCCTTCGCTCTGGCAAGAAAAATGAAATATAATCTTTTTTCTCTTCAATTAAGGTTTTAGCCACAATTTTTTTTTAGGGAGGGGGCGTCTAGTCGTGTCCTCGGTACTAAAAGAACGAGGGATAATGGGAGCTGCAGAGCCAGCCGCGGCAGACAAAAGCAGAGAACCAGTGTTCGTTATAAGCCATTAACTTATAATTCTGTTCATTTTAACACGACTGGCAGCTGAAAGCAGATGAGGTGTTAAAGGGCTGAATTACCGCAAGAACGTTAATCAATAGTACATTGCGTGGCTTTGATAGAAGACACATAAAGCCTTGTCTGAGAGATGATTGTATTTTAGCTTTGTTTATCATTCACACTTGGCGGCGTCTTTAGTCATATAAAGAAATCAAGAAAATTGCAGACTTTACCCAGTTTCGCTGTTAATGAAAAATATCAATAATCACAAGTGAAGATTAAAGAAAAAAACCTTTCAAGGCTTGGAAGGGCGGCGATAGATCAGGGATGCAGAACAATATAGCAGACCTGGTGGCTGCTGAGTATGTGGAATATAATGAGCTACTGTACCATCCTGGCTGAAAATGAAATTATTGTTGCATCGGGCAGCCTATTAAATCATCAAAAAGCTTTACATAAACATTAATGGAGCCTTTCACTAATTCTAAAGCCCGTAATGAATCATGAGGAGCCATTTGGGTCACAGGTACATAGAACTCTTTATGCTCTGTGACCCAAATCGAACATCTATTTGCTTATTTTGTATAATTACATTTGGCCATCTCCCTTCACTTTATAGCTCTACGCTCCTTTGACTCTTTCCTTACTCCACCTTCATTATCTTGGACAGGTTTTTCTATATCATGCATACTGGATTTGAAATTCATGTAATATGTTGCCCCCTAAGTGAAATGGCAATACAAATTGAAGGCTATAGACTTTTGGAGGTATATTCCAGAATGCTATTTCGGGATAAATAAAGTCATTGTCCAGGAAAAACAATCCAAACAGCAAAGGATACAGTACACACCTACACGTTTCGGGCATGTAGAGGGCCCTTACCGATGGGGCCAAGTGTGAATATGACCCTTGTGGCATATATACTGTATTTCTCTTTCTATAAGATTCACTAATAAGCCCTCCTTATTACAGTAGGACTGGGGAGTGGTGAATGCAATGCTCCCTGTGCTGGCTATGTACTCACCGCTTCCTAGTCATTTGCCAGCTGTCGCATGCTATGCTGTGTAGTGATGAGCGAAGTTTGCAAAAATTCGATTTGGCTGCTCTGCCGAAATTTCACAAAGAAATTTGCTTTGTGATGAATTACTTTATCACAAAGCAGATTTGTTTGTAGGTGACGGGCACAATGATGGGGAACGGAGAATGCGCCAGTACCCCTCAGATGCCCCGCTCATCACTGATTGTGGCATCTGAGAAAAAAAAAACTCACCTTATCCATATGAGCGCAAAGAGGCCGCTGTGGCCATCTTGATTGAAGATCCCGAGCAAAATCTCGTGCTGTGCGTGATGACGTCATCACGCTGGCTGGCGTGGTGACGTCATACGTCACCATGCACAAGATTTCATGCTGGATCTTCAATCAAGATGGTTGCCGCGCCCTCTTCGCACTCAAATGAATGAGGAAAATTGATTCGTTACCACAAATCACAAGGAAATTTAGCTTTGCCGCGAATCAAATTTTCCCTGAAATTCAGATTGACGTACACTTTGGATACTTCAACTCGCTCAACCCTAGTGCTGTGACCTGAGCACAGTGTAAGGACATTGGCACACTGTGTGATGCCGGGTCACAGCACATTACGACAGGAAGAGCGCTGGATCTCAGAAGTAGCAGTGTCTGAAACACGAGAGATGAGTTACTTTATTTAGTTTTGTCTGAGGTCTGATTAACATGGAGGTCTTATTAACATGGAGTTTAATCTGAGGTCCAAAAGGGGTTCTTATTAATACTGAGATCTTATTGGGGGTTTTATTAACATTGGGGACTGATCTGAGGTCTGAATGAGGTCTTATTAACATTGGGGTTCTTCTAAAGATTGGGTAGTCTGAGCTGAGGTCTGATCAAGGGTCTTATTAACATTGGGGGTCTGAGCTGAGCTCTGATTTTCAGCTTATAAGATGTGCAACCTACATACTGGAGACAGAATGAAGTGCATGTGAGCTGATAGATGACATTTGTTGTGTTGCCATTAATGTACTGTTTGTTGTAATATATTTTTGGGGAGACAATAGATTGAAAAAACTTTGAAACCCCCAAGACAGTATGGTAATTGCAAAAGTGATGACCACTATGACCACTTTTAAATGTAGCGCAGTCTAGAGGGGGGTCTTCCTTTTGATTCAAGGCACAAGCTGGGTGATAATATGACCCTTAAAGTAGGAGCTCTCCGGGAGACAAATTTTTATCTGCGCACGGGGAGAAGCAGCAGCGGCAGTGCGGGGACCAGGAGCAGCACAGGGAGCCAGGTAAGTAGAATTAGTGTGAGGGGCACATAGGGGGGAGGGCAGTTTATGATATTGGATAACCCCTTTAACATATGCTGCCAGGTTGTACAATCTCTTCCACTGCTATTCTATACCTACCTTCACTACTAGTTCCACTGTGGCTGGGTTCACATTATTATTAGTATTATTATTATTATCATTATCATTATACTGCTAACTCGCATTTGTTTTGCTTCATATTTCTGTGGATTTAAAATGTGACTTTTTCAATGATTATTCCTTCAAAGATTCCATTAAAATTCCTTGAGAATATCTCACATCATGCTGCTGTATTTTGTCCGGTAAAATGCTGGTCTCACTGATGAAAGCCCAATGGACCCCACTCTAGTCAATGCTGCCCGTCGAGCCCTATTCATTTTTGTCATTTAGTGGAAAAGATGCTTACATTATTTTCATTGTGTAGCTTCTATAACTCAGCAAAACAATGGATATAAGAAGTGCCCATGTGAACAGAGCCGCATGAACGTGAACAGCGACAATCTTTTTTCACAACAATTATCATTGTTCCCATTCCTCACTGCTTTTCTTAGATCATACATAGCTGGCATACCAAAATTCTAAATTATCCATTAGTTTTCAGAGGAAAAATGACTTGTTATTTTCCCATATGCTACTGCGATATTCTGCTTTCTCTGACCTTTTCCAATTGCATTCATTTTTTGATGGTTTCTTATAGTGGAGACTTTTTTCCCAATACACCTTACACCCAAGGCACCCTAAATTCCACGTCAGCTTTTTTCATGTCATTTTATTATTATTTTTTTTCTTGTGTCTTTTTATCTTTGACCTTTAACAATTCACATTTTCCTATTTTTGTTTGGCTCCAGTTCCTCGGCGTCTCCCTGCTATCTGTATTACCATCCATTCTCTGTCTTCATTCATTAATTCTCCTCCTTAAGCAACCAACAAGCAAAATCATTATTTGAATTTCAATAAAAGGTTTCACTACATGCGAGAGAAGAAAATCAAGAATTTTTTTTTAAAAAAAAGAAAAAATGGGGAGATTTCAGATGTAGCAGCTTGTTCCCCAGGCAACACAACAAACAGGATCTGTTATAATGCCGAATATCAATGAGTTTCTGCATGAGCCGGTGTTATCGCAGAGAGAAACAAAATATCTCAGTGTATTCCCTACCATTAAAATGGGCTTTATATACTGTGAGCCTACAACAATGCATTTTATGAAGTGCCTTTTAAGAAAATAAGAAGACCATATGTGCCATATTTATAGTAATTGTATTTCATTTATGAACTGCTGTTCTAGTAGTTTATGCCAATTTTCCTTTCTTCAATATAGCAGACCAGAAACAATAAACGTACACAGTCAAGTCATATTATGTGGACCACCAGCTAATATATCCAGAGTAACTGCGGTGTGCAGCACGGACAGCAGCTGGACAGGCAGAGAGTGACTCCATAAGGTCCTGGTAGGTTCTCACAGATATCTGGAGCCATGCTGAGTGCAGTGCATCCCACAGCTGCTGGAAGGTGCGCGGGGGAGGATCCAATGAGCAAACACGATGATTGAGGTGGTCCTACACATACTCTATTGGGTTCAAGTCTGGGAAATTAGGTGGCCAGGGTAATAATGTTTTGGTCAAGTTCTTCCAACCAATGTTGGACATTTCCAGCCATGTGAAATATCACTTTGTCCTGCTGAAAGAGTCCATCCCCCTCATTGAAGACAATCAGCATGTATGGGTGTACATGTTCTGCCAGGATGGATTGAAATCCAAATCGGTTCAGAGAGCCTTCCACATGGATGAACGGGCCCAGAGAATGCCACAAAAATGTTCTACTGAACATAATGCTGCCACCAAAAGCATGTGTTCTCCAAGCCATGGTCCCCTGGTGTTTATTGTCCCCCAGTGGTATATATAATACCCATCTCCCTGTAGTATAATGCCCCCTGTAATGGACATATATATAATGCTCCCCACACCACATAGTGCATCATGTAGTATAATGCCCCCCTGTAGTGGTAGTATATATGATCTTCTCCCCTCTGTGGTGCCCCCTGTAGTATAACTGCAGTGCACGGGTTGGGGGTGGCCTCAGCACTATGCTGGGTCCCCCGGACACCGTTGAGGTATCACCACAGGTTGCTTCTCTCCAGAGAGG
The DNA here is from genome assembly GCA_900303285.1 of Rhinella marina. NCBI lineage: Eukaryota > Metazoa > Chordata > Amphibia > Anura > Bufonidae > Rhinella > Rhinella marina. The sequence continues at coordinate 56,629 of ONZH01015110.1, read as the reverse complement.
ATGGTATGGTATAGTGCACTCCAATGGGAAATAAGTCCAGAGAGTCAGGATCTGCAGTAACCAGGGTGCTTCTTTACTGGAGGAATTCAGGTGCAAAACAATACAGGTGAGGCATAGCGCTGGCTTCTTCAGTCTCCTCTTGGGCAGAAAAAGGGTTTGATGCTGAGGAAATGCCTGAGCTAGCTATCCCTCTCTCTCTCTCTCTCTCATGGTCTGTAGCTCAGTAGCCTAGCTGGCTCCTTGTTCACAAGGCTTGCGACCCATGGTCTGTTGCTCAGCATCGTTATATATATATATATGTAAAATACTCACGTCCCGCTTCACGTCACCATCCGCAATGCAGGCAACAGGCCTCTTCCGAACTGTATAATGAGTTGCTATGTCCTGAAAAAACATCACCACGACCCCCTGCACTGGGTCTTAGGTAGTGTGATGATGTAGTCATGAACGCCTGTTAGGACACCAGAGTTCATGAACACGTCATTCCACTGTGACCTGTAGCCTATGAGGTTGTATAGTGAGGACAGGAGCCAAAGGCAGATGTAGCCCTGGCTGCATGTCCAGATTCTGTAGTCTAGATTCCTCATGTGTGTTCCCAACTGACCTGAACTCACTGCATCATAGATCCCTATTCCTCGGAATGGGGTTTGCAGAAATCCGTGTTGCTATTTACAGAGGCAAATTATGCATGTTACACTTGGATTTTGTTTTGGATCTTAATTGTGGATTTGCCCACAACATCATCATATGCATTGTAAATGGTGAAATTCGAAATGAAAATCCGTGCAAAATTGTAAAAAATTTCTTAACATGTAGACATGTAATTTAGAATTGTATTCATCAAACTCTGAATTTACTGTACTGCAAACCCACATGGCAGACACAGACATCCTATGCAATGTGTGCTCGTGGTCTTAGAGTGGGAGTATATGTTGCAGACGTAGAGTGGTTGTTGCAAACCAGTCACACCATGTATACTCAGCCTTATAGTAACGAATATGGTGTTGCCTCACTTCATTTCCAACTTGTTTTGTAGCAAATTCTCCCATTTTCAGGCTATTTGCTGACATAAAAGAAAAATTCATACAAGATCATTGCCTAGTCTCTACATGTCTCTGACGAGTGCTGTGACTTGCTATCATTATTACTTTGCTCTGAGCTACTCCCAAGATTCCAGAAAGAATCCCTCAAAGTCACACCAGCCATAAACACACAGAGAAGGATGCACAAGGTCAGAAGACTGCTAAATAGAAAAAAAGAACATTTTCCAAAAGAAGCCAAAGCTGCAAAAACTATGGTGTGATTTTATGAAGCCGAGTCCATGCTACCTACTGTACCAGTGCCAGACTGCCTGTTCAGTGTGTATTATCTGTATCTATAGTCTTCTCAGTAGCCTATTAACCTCCATCATTTTTGTAGCTTTCCAGGCACCCTGGTGGTGGCCACGGTGGTAGAGCAAGAAGCTCTCATGCATACACGAGATGGACAGCTCGGTATTATCTTTCACCCGACAACCGCATTACACAGAAATAGCCATTTTCATTTTATCTGTACAAGTCAATCTTTCTTCTCTTCTAGCATGGATTGCAGCCAATTGCACAATGTAAGAAATATAGGTATTTGGAGAGAAAAACATTAGCAGCAAAGTGTTCTCATAAAATGCAAAATGGATTTTTTTTATCATCTCCTGGCAATATATATTTCTTAGTTTCCTATGCCTGCACACTTCAAATATCTATATCTGCACCATACAGAACCTTCTATTACAATTGTGTTTTTCTGTTTCACATTTTAGAAATTCTTTGAACGCTCTATGTATTCTCTACTGCAATAAATAGCAATTTTGCAAGGGGGACCAATGTACTTATGTTTCTCTTATTTTGATTTTGCTCATTTTCACAGCATAATGGTGGCATTCACTGCTTTCTTATCACCATAGATAAGCAGATTGAGTGGCCCACTACTGGATCTCTAGTCTCTATTTCACGAGTGCAGGCTATTTCCAATTTGGGAGAAAGGTATGTAAATACTTACTGACCTCTAGGTACAATGCAATTGCAAATTGGTAACACAATATTTATACTCCCCCCCCCCCCTAATTCCCTGCAAGCAAGAGGAGAGCTTTGGACTCCTAAAGGGGTTGTCCAGTGGGTAAGTATTGATCACCTATCCTCTAGATAGGTCATCTATATCAGATCGGCAGGGGTTCTCATGACCCCCGCTGATCAGGTGTTTAAAGGGGTAGCAGAGCTCATGCCTTCTCTGCTTCCACTTCAAAATGACCTGCACATCGTCTTGCTCGTCTCGCTTGAAGAGGTGGCGCCAGTGTAATTACAGCTGATCATCCTCTTCACTTTCAATGGGATGAACAGTAATAATTGCACTGCGCCTCTACAAGAGACACGACATGCAGGTCATTTTGAAGCGGAAGTTACCTCTTCAAACAGCTGATTGGTGGGTGTGTTGGGAGTCGGACCCTTGCCGGTCTGATATTGATGACTTACCATGAGGGTAGGTCGTCAATATTTAACCCTCCCCCCTTATGGTGAATCATCCATCCACGCACAGCCTTGCAAAAAGCTTAACAGGTTGAAAAAGGACACCCACAAAAAGGGCCCGAAACATTGCACTGATGTATAGTGTATAACACTGGTGTTGAAATGAATTAATAAAAGAAGCATTTTTCTAAATTACTTTATTGATGTGCTGTCTTCAACCATAAATATATACTAAGTTGTATACAAGAACCCCTAGGTGGAGGGAGATCACCCCAGGGACGTGCACCCCCAGAAGCCATCTAGACGAGTGCTGTGGCCACTATTTCGCTGTAGTGAATATTAGCTGTAGGACCACTAGAAGAAACATAGGAAGACAGAGGAGCTTAAACAACATGCATGGATTGGCCTGTTGTACTGGTAGAAGCATGGCAAATACTAGGTCGTGTATGGGAGGAGAGCAGCAGTTAGTAGTATTGTGACCAAAGAAGTACCTCCTGTGCCTTTTCTTTTGACTAAACATATCCCAAGATGTGTTGTGCAAGATGACCAGCTGTTTAAAAAAAAAATCAAGATTTTGCGATGTTGTATCATGATCTCTATGGTATTGGGTCCATGTGTGGCCACCTAGTGATTGTGTTGTGAATTGCAGTCTGTTAAGATTTTGCTAACATGTTGCTACATTGTATTGAATTTGTTTTACGATAATTTGGAGTTTTTAACCTAATTTGAACAAAGGTAAGAAAAGAAAACATTTGTAGAGTGAAGTTAAGACATATAACAGTAATAGAACGCCATGTAAAAGCGTTTGAGGAACCCATGTTACGAGGTAAAGAGGATACAGTTGGTCAGAAATGAAATATCCAACATAAACATCTATGAGCAAACCACTAAATATTGCAGGGACCAAGCAATGATGTGCCCACAAGCTGACATATAAAATATTCTGTACTTTCATGAGTCAAAGCCTCAGATTCTCTGTGTCCTGCCACATGGTGTTTCTCTACAATGTCGTATTACAGAGATACGGTAGTTTCCTCTAGAAGAATTCTTTTAGAAGAAAATAGAATATGTCATTTTTTTTGTTTAGCCTTCATGTGGAATTCGACTGAAAAGACCTGAAGGCACATGGATTTAGCAGGAGAAGCCTTATTGAAGTCTATTGGTATTTTAGATCTAAATAACTCGAAGGCTATATGGATCAATAATATGGAAGTGCACTGAAGACGTTATTCAATTAAAGGGGTCTTCCAGGACTTTAATATTGATGACATCCTTAGGATAGGATATCGATATTAGATCGGTGGAGGCACGACTCACCGCACCCCTGCTGAACAGCTGTTTGTAGGAGCTGCTGTAAGTGCCTGAACAACACAGCTCCATGCATTGGTGATCATACCTGGTGACTGCAGGCCTGTCTCAACTCAAATCAATGGAGACATGTGCTGTCCGTGGGCTCCGGGGCAGCTCACATATCCATTCTAAACCATAAAGCTTTCCACAGTGCTGCACCCCCCTTTATCTCCTCCCTCATTTCTGTCTACCACCCTACTTGTGCTCTCAGCCAATGACTTATGACTAACATGACTGTCTGACCGCTGTCGCTAATATCATGCCTGAAACTGAATCTCACAAAACTGAGCTACTTGTGTTTTCTCCATCTACTATCCTACCTAATCCCGATATCTCAGTCTCAGTGTGTGGCACTAGGCAGCATGCTTGCTGTCTGTGTTATTTGACACCGACCTTTCCTTCACCACCTAAATTCAATCACTTGCCCGCTCCTGCTGCCTGCACCTCAAAAACATCTCTAGAATCTGTCACTTGCTTACTGTGAAAACAATAAAAACTCCCCTTGGTGCCCTGATCGATTCTCATCTTGATTACTTCATCTCATTATTAATTGGTCTTCCCATCACTAAATTTTCCCTTATTTAATCTAACCGCTACTCCAAAGCCTCCACCCTGTGACAGTCATTCCACTGCTTGCCCACACAATAGGATCCAATTAAAATTTCTCATTCTCACCCTCACAGCTCTCCTCAGTGTGCGCCCACCAATATCTTGTTTACCACCCTACCCCAGTGCTCTCTTTTCAGCCAATGACTTACGACTAACATTCACCATAATCCGAACCTCTCACTCCCATTTCCAAGATTTCTCCTGAGCGGCAGCAGTTCTCTGGAATGCCCTACCCTAAGAAATCAAGCTAATTCACAACATTTTAAGCACTCCCTAAAAACACATCTTTTTAGACTGGTCAATCACATCCCCTACTCTAACTCTTCTCCAACATACATCAGTATCAACCACAACTCCATGCTCACAGAAGCACTACAGATATCAGCTGGTGACTGGTTCATGCAGCTTCATATAGTACTCCCCTATTGCGCTAAGATAGCATTGTGTCACCCCTAGCATTTTGTGTCACCCCTATCTTCTCATAGATTGTAAACTCTTACGAGTAGGGCCCTCATTCATTTTGTTTTAATTGTTGACTTGCTTGTTGCTGTGCAATGCATCCTTTTGTTTGTACATGAACCCCCTGATTGCAATTATTATCCATTCACTTTAATGTGTGTATTTTCACATCAGTAGATCTGTGTTGACACTACAAAAATATGTTCTCTCTTTGTCTGTGATTATGTATCCCTAACCACATTATAGACTATGGGTCCATGATGGCATTCATGTTCTGTCAGTGATTTTCATTGGTAGGAGATGCTCTGGAGATTACCTTTAAACCTAGCAGTGTATGTGTAATATAGATAACAAATGAGGGGGTGGGGGGTAATGGACACACAGACTAAACATGGATCCATCACAGATGAACCACTGGCCTTATTGTCACATATGTCATCACAGATATGTGAAAGGGAACTAAATCTTTTCATATCATATGCAACATGCTTTATGTTCATTGCTTAAAATAACATACATCACATTCATGCTACCTTCATACTAGAGATGAGCAAATCTATTCACCGCTTCGTAGATTCGTATCGAATCCTCCATTTTTCCTACTCCGAAGCAAATCCGGATTTTGTCAGATTCGCTTCGTATTATTTGTAAATGTTCTTAAAATTTTAAACGCTAACGCTATGTATGCTACAAACGCAACATAAGCATTCTTCTTGCCCCACTCACTCCCCTGGCCCCCTGATGCGGGAAAATGACGATACGCCCCTTTTAAGAGCGGGAAAGTGAAGATACACCCCACTCAGAAGCAGGAAAAACAAGCCCGGCCCACAGTGAAACTAACTTTTTGCACGTATAGGGAGTGAAGACTCCTCCCTCATGACTCCGCCCTCCTCTCCAGTTCAAGCCAGCGGTGAACAAGAGCCACAGCATGGCGAAGCAACTGCGTCCAAATTGGGGGGAAATGGTCTTTGGGAACAAGTACCCCGAACCACCACCCGCTCCAGAGATCACAGTGTCACAATTGTGCAAGACAGTCTCAACGGTTCCTGAGTCGATATTCGCCTTGCTGGCTGGTGCGGTGGAGGCGGTTGGAGCGTCCACTTCGCCACCCAGGCGGAGAACAACAACAACACCTTCCATCCGGCAGAATCCGATTGTGCCAGCATCAGTGACGGCCCATGCCCAGACCCTACGGAACTACAAGAATGCAGGGGAGGACTGGGTCATCCAAGTACTGGACCATCCGAGGCCGGGAGACCCTACACTGGAGTGGCGAAAGGGAACTGTCCTGTGGTTCTCAGTCGAGCGAGGCTCTGGCTTCCTGGCGGATGACGAGGACGGCAAGGAGTACTTTGTGGGCCGCAGGTCAGTGAAATGGCCATACTGCCCCAAACCCGGCATAGCCTGTACATGGGGGATCAGGTGGAATACATCCCATGGCATCCCTGAAAGGCCCCTTTGCTACCGAGGTTACCGTATTAGTTAAGCGCCTGGCGAAGGACGAATGCCGCTGCCTACAGGAGTCACCAGATGGCACACTCCGTTTCAGGGAGAAGCCACAGGCATAGCATCTGATCCCTGGACTGCCACCACCATCACAGTTCTTTCAGCTGGGTCAGCTGACGACAATATCGTTTACGTCCCAGTCCACGGTGATCCACCAGTACTAACTACCCAGGAAAATGAAGTTAGCAGCAGCCAGGGGAGCTGGGGCTTCTTCCCTGGGTGCAACCTTGCCTCAACTACTGCAGCCAGAAGTCCTTACCCCTGCTGTCCCGGCAGGAGAATCCGGAAAAGTAAAGGCGCAGGTGGCTGCAGCGCTCACCAGCGTGACCACCACCCGGATCCGGTCAAGTCTGACTTCTGGCAGAAGAGGGCAGTGGAGTTCCACCACAGCAGCCAGCTTGGCCTACAGGAGGAAGGAGCATCCTCTGATCTTATTCAGTAGTAGTTCAAGTGAGAAAGACTTCAGGTCCCTCATCTGAGGAACCCTTCTACTGGCTGAGTGATTTAAAGGACACCTCTGGAGGACCTATGGGAGCCACACCATGGACTGCGCCTGACTGGTGAGAGCTAGTTGGCACTTGTTTCGTATAGTTTGTATTGCCCCCTGTTTGACTCTCACCCAGATGGACATGGCTTCGCAGGAACCCCCCCTCCCCATTCTGCAGAAAATTCCCAGTTGTGCCTAAGCACGCCTATTTCGCCCCCCCCCCCTCTCAGATTATTTGGTAGCCTCCTTTGCAAAGAGGGTTCTCTATTTGCTGCTATTTTATATTATCCATGTGGATTACACGTTACCTGTTTGGATTACAAAATTACCTCACTAATTCGACCGAATAAATTCATATTAAGAATGAATCTTGTCAGAAATTTGTTGATTATTCGCCAAAGCGAATTTTGGATGATTCGCTCATCTCTACTACATACTCTTCTAAGGTAGTTACAAACCCACTATGCTGTTAGAGATGTTGCTGCAAGCCAGGCTTACAGTATAATCCAGTAAGAACTTCAGGGCAGCAGGTTGCTTGTGTAGTACCTCAGTGGAAAGGGGTATCTGCAATTTTTGGTAATGTACTGTACTGTAATTATGTTATACACTGCTATGTAATGTGACACACCCAAGTATGCTTAAGCATGGGACAGGCATGGCCAGAGTTAACAATCCTGGCCCAGTCCTCTCTGGACCTTAGGGTGTGCGCTGGCCCCTCCCCCTAATCCCAGATGATTCTTTTTGTGCTAGAAGTGAGGCAGTGCAGACAGTGCTCTTCTTCTTAGGCATTCAGCTTCAATGCTTCCAGAGACTAACAGATCCCCATGTGTCTTCCACTATCATTAGAGAGAGATGTTGGATATTTTTCATGACTACAGAGTGAGAGTCAGAAAGTAGCATAGAGCATTAAAGACACGCAATGCACCCAACATTAGTGAATTCAAGAGCTACATTTTAGTCAGTATGTTGATCAGCATACTGAATTCTCAGGCCCTGCAGTGGAGGGATGACATGTTCAGGCACCCTGCATGCGTTAGGTACAATTTAGCCAGACATATTATTGAAACCACACGCTGCAGCAGTGTGGTTTCAATAATAGCCCTTACTAGCCTGTGCAGTGTTCTAAATGGCTGCACCAATGAGGCTAGTAAGGGCTGGCTCCACCATTCCTCTCTAGGAGGGAGACTCTGGAATAAATGGATGACTGTTGAAGAGTGAATACTTCAGAGCAGCAAGGAACAGATCCTGCAGGGAGATTCTTTTCCCCTAGAGCCCACAAGTAGCTTATGTGCCAGCCCTCAGAAGCAAAAAGATCTATAGAAGGTTTACCCAAGAGAAAGGGATTGCGAACTTTGGCAAAGAAGGTAATTGCCACTAATCTGGCTTCAGCCTCTTCTCTCTCTCTCTCTCTCTCTATATATATATATATATATATATATATATATATATATATATTTATATATACAGTACAGACCAAAAGTTTGGACACACCTTCTCATTCAAGAGTTTTCTGTATTTTCATGACTATGAAAATTATAGATTCACACTGAAGGCATCAAAGCTATGAATTAACACATATGGAATTATATACTTAACAAAAAAGTGTGAAACAACTGAAAATATGTTTTATATTCTAGGTTCTTCAAAGTAGCCACCTTTTGCTTTGATTACTGCTTTGCAAACTCTTGGCATTCTCTTGATGAGCTTCAAGAGGTAGTGACCTGAAATGGTTTTCACTTCACAGGTGTGCCCTGTCAGGTTTAATACGTGGGATTTCTTGCCTTATAAATGGGGTTGGGACCATGAGTTGTGTTGGGCAGAAGTCAGGTGGATACACAGCTGATAGTCCTACTGAATAGACTGTTAGAATTTGTATTATGTCAAGAAAAAAGCAACTAAGTAAAGAAAAACGAGTGGCCATCATTACTTTAAGAAATGAAGGTCAGCCAGTCCGAAAAATTGGGAAAACTTTGAAAGTGTCCCCAAGTGCAGTCGCAAAAACCATCAAGCGCTACAAAAAACTTGGCTCACATGAGGAGCGCCCCAGGAAAGGAAGACCAAGAGTCACCTCTGCTGCGGAGGATAAGTTCATCCGAGTCACCAGCCTCAGAAATCGCAGGTTAACAGCAGCTCAGATTAGAGACCAGGTCAATGCCACACAGAGTTCTAGCAGCAGACACATCTCTACAACAACTGTTAAGAGGGGACTGTGTGCAGCAGGCCTTCATGGTAAAATAGCTGCTAGGAAACCACTGCTAAGGACAGGCAACAAGCAGAAGAGACTTGTTTGGGCTAAAGAACACAAGGAATGGACATTAGACCAGTGGAAATCTGTGCTTTGGTCTGATGAGTCCAAATTTGAGATCTTTGGTTCCAACCACCGTGTCTTTGTGCGACGCAGAAAAGGTGAATGGATGGACTCTACATGCCTGGTTCCCACCGTGAAGCATGGAGGAGGTGTGATGGTCTGGGGGTGCTTTGCTGGTGACACTTTTTGGGATTTATTCAAAATTGAAGGCATACTGAACCAGCATGGCTACCACAGCATCTTGCAGCGACATGCTATTCCATCCGGTTTGCATTTAGTTGGACCATCATTTATTTATCAACAGGACAATGACCCCAAACACACCTCCAGGCTGTGTAAGTTCTATTTTACCAAGAAGAAGAGTGATGGGGTGCTACGCCAGATGACCTGGCCTCCACAGTCACTAGACCTGAACCCAATCGAGATGGTTTGGGATGATCTGGACCGCAGAGTGAAGGCAAAAGGGCCAACAAGTGCTAAGCATCTCTGGGAACTCCTTCAAGACTGTTGGAATACCATTTCAGGTGACTACCTCTTGAAGCTCATTAAGAGAATGCCAAGAGTGTGCAAAGCAGTAATCAAAGCAAAAGGTGGCTACTTTGAAGAACCTAGAATATAAGACATATTTTCAGTTGTTTCACACTCTTTTGCTAAGTATATAATTCCACATGTGTTAATTCATAGTTTTGATGCCTTCAGTGTGAATCTACAATTTTCATAGTCATGAAAATTCAGAAAACTCTTTATGAGAAGGTGTGTCCAAACTTTTGGTCTGTACTGTATATATATATATATATATATATATATATATATATATAGAGAGAGAGAGAGAGAGAGAGAGTATATCCTTTAGGCCTGGGAAAGGTGAGATTGACCAGTCTGATTGAGAGAAGCTAGCCTCCATATACAACCTTTGGGAACTACTTTTATCCACTATAAAGACTGCATTTTATGTGAATAGGGCTTGTGTGGATCACCTGCTAACCCTCTTGAGTAAAGTCCTGTGGATTTGCTATACCAACACTGGTCTCATCATTATACCTCACTACATTTGGACTGTAAAGTGCTGGCTTCGCAACAACTGGGACCCTGCCTCGCACCGTAAAAAATCAACATCAAGGGCACATCAACCGCCATTAAGCAGCAGAACCACAGAACCACCCTTCCTGTCACTGGATGCCAGACCAGGAACTTCAGGACACCGTGCGTACGATTACTGCACCCATCCAGCTACCCACATTCATGTGCGCCCCTGTGGCCCGGTCGCTGCATTTGCACTGTGTACTGATAATTGCTGGATGTACTACAACTCCTATTTGGTGCTCAGTAAAGAGAGATTTTTGGTACGTTCAGTCTGGTCTGGTTACTGATTCTCATAACACCATAAGCTAGCCATTGCAATTCCATTACAAGCCCTGCCTTTCATCATACGGAAATTTAACATCAAAAGAAACCCGCAACCACCTTTAGGCAGGAGTACTAGCTACAGGTAGTGGCCAGAGGGGACAAAGTGTGTCCCTCCTTCACTGTACCCACCCCATGGAGTGACACCGTGACACATGACTACCACTCCCATCCTTTTCTCTGCCTCCTCAGGGGTCTCTGTACTTGTACACAAGACTCCATAAAAATTATTTAGGCTGATATATTACCTTTAATAAATTATTGGCTGCAATTATATTCTTTCCCCATTCCAAATACTTTAGCTTGTTTCATTTGTATAAATGACTCAATATGGCAGAAAAGTGCATTATAAAAAGGTACCTTCTAAAAATTACATAAGCACAAACACTGCTGCTTTAAACATCCCTCCCCGTAATGTGCGGCAGCTGACTCCCCAGAATAACAGTGGAACAGATGCAAGTAGATGGCTGTTCTGATTAACATATTTCTTTTCAAAGTCTCTGTCATCCCTCGGGGTCTCCGTACTCAGCCTTCTATCTCATTCCTGATATAATTATGTTTAGGAGGATTCACACACTCAGGGGCCATATCAGCAGATGTCACTTTTCTGATTTGAAACGCCCTTCTAGATGAGAGGCCTTATCTATAAAAAATCAGCTGGAATTGAGGCATAAAAATAAGGTTCTTCTTCTGTCATACTGCAGGACTAATATCTGCCATAGCATGGCCCCATCAGCAATGATTAAGCAGTTGTGTATACAAGCAATGAGCTATAAAGCATGGCAGAAGACTAGAGAAGAAGCAGATGTTTGAACATTGTGCCTTATTTAGACGTATTTTTTAACTAAATTGTGAGAGTGAGTTAAGAGAAAGTGTAATCATGAATATTTATTGCCATTAGGGTTGAATGCTAATGAACAAAATGATGCGCTTTAAGTGAAGATTGGATGAAGCATGGCTTTTTCAAAAGTTTGCATCCGGGATGACATCTTCATGCTAAGTTCTCATAAGTATTTCTATCCACTTTGCTTTTCTTAATATAGTCTGTCAAAAATGTAATAGATCGTTTGTTGGATCATTTGCATGGATATATGCTGATGCAAAAATGTGCTAGTTAAGATGGCTCCTTCTTTGAACAGTATCTAAAAAAACAACCTGATATCCAAAAGTATAAAATAAAATATGAGAAATGAAACACTTTTATACATTATTTGTCCAATCACTTTTTAAAGAGAGTATGAAAGCCATTTTGACCATGGTAAACTGCTGAGCTCTAGGTAGGGGCTGGGGAGAGTAGGACAAACATACCTTTTTTCTCATCAGGAGTGGTGAGACCATGAAGTTTTGTTCTGTTCCTGCAAGTGCCCAAGAGCTGGAGCTTCACTCTGAAGTTCTCTCTGCATTGAGCTACTTGACAGCCCCTACCCTCTTCTCTCTCCCCTCCTGATGAGAAAAGCTCCACCAAAAGTATGTTTGTACTGCTTGAGAAACAGTGACAGGAAAAGTGATTGGGAATCATTGTATTTCGCCAAGATTCCTCTTATATGTTTACTGGATTCCATGAAGTATATATCTCATCCAGAAAAAGCTGGATGAGATTAAAAAAATAATCCAGGAAAGCCATGTATTCCCTGCAAAGAGTAGTTTGCTTTGGACATTGGTAAGTCCTGTTTTTGGGCCTGTTTTTTTTATGGAATGATGGGCAGGTTGGTAGTGGGGCCTATCATTCCCTTCTTGGCCAGTACAAGCTTTCTATGTAACACAGTTCAGCTCATTACTGGGCTATCTAGGTGAAAGTGTGCTCTACAGAAAGAGAGAGCCATCTGAAGAGAAATAACCTTTCTTGAGAAACTGTTACTGAGGTTGGTAGCCTGAAAGTAGACATTTACTACTGGTGTGAGGTAAAAAATGTTAACTTAATTTGAGTGGTTGGTAGTAAGTAACATATGTTTAGTTAGCACTAGTGGTTAGTGGTTGATTTGTGTTTTTCGCAGGGGTGCACCACCAATGAGGCCAGGTGAGGCGATCGCTTCAGGCAGCACCAGGTAGGGGAAAGAGAGGGGGGTGCAGTCAAAGGTCCATGGGCTGAAGTAAAGGGGTTAGGCTAAGAAATTAACATTGGGAGGGGGGTGCCTGGCGCTGTATCAGTTTTTGCCTCAGGCAGCAGAAAGGTGGACCCCTGTTTTTTGGGCCTGAATGCTTGGGCTATATGTTTGTTTTGTGCAACAAAAATAAAGAACATGCAAAGCCCTGTTTGAAATGGACATTTGATCCCATTTTGCCTACTGCTACAAAGCTAATTCCCACATGCTCTACCCAGTCTTTACCTAGCATGGTCAGCATGGTCAAAGGGGCTGACAAAGTTAAAAAATAACAAAAAACACAGTATATTTATATACTTTATAGCAGAGTTGTATCCATGGCTGATGATGGAGCAGAGTAGGAGACGGAAAAGGAGAGGTCATCTGAAAAAGAGAAGCTGTAACTGCTGCTGATGACAAGGACATTGTACTGCATGTGGATGCGGCCTAACTGCCACAATGTAGACGGAGAGAATCATGGCACTCTTGTTGCGCTAACTGGCAGCCACATCTATTTTACCACAGTAACTGGTGATATCACATTAAATGCTGCAATAGAGCCATGGTGCCCACATTTATGTTTGAACACCCACGGTTTATGTTAATCCTGTAGATTTTGCACACAATGAATTTCTTGTCTTCCGGAACTCTGGAGAAAAACTGCCAGACTGGAGATACTCACACAGAAATAGTGGCAGTAGAGCTTAGTTTTGGTCAGATATATTTTAAGCCTGTTCCCACGGTATCAGCTGCATCACCAGTTCCTGAGCTGACCATAATAGAAACAGATCTTGCCCTGGCGGTTTTTTGGAATGTTCTGGCTATATGTTGCCTTCGCTCTTTACTGCCACCACCGCGGACACCATCCTTCTGCTCTGATGTTACTTCCACCTAAGCACCCCAATCCCAGATCCTGTCCAACACACAATCTTTGTCATTGTCATCTTCACCCTCAGTGACACTTTATCAGATTGTGATATGTCAATGTGACTGCCTTGGTATCCCTCCAGATTCCCTGATTAGTTTAGAAAAAAATTGCGCATCTCTAATGTGGAACCTGCCTTCCTTAAATTCATTGGAGGCCAGTTGCCATCAGAAGAGGTAGCATTTAGCATAGGTTCCTGTCCAAAGGATGTCACCTTGCTGTGGTGGATGGGCACAAATGATTTTGATCAAAATGCATTTGCTAAGTACCTCACATTCATTCATATAGTGAATTTGGCATTAGTTCATCTAATTTGTGTTTGCAGAGTGCTGTTGTATTGTGTTTAATTTTGTATTTTCATCCATGGCCATGGATGTATTCCCTAACTTTGTTTCTGTCGTTGTATGGCTTTCTTATTATATAGAATTGAAGTGGACATTAATTAATATAGTATCTTATTCAGAAAAAAAATGTCAACAACAGAAAAAAAAAACATTTTCCTCATATTCAATAACCTTTAGATTTTTGTTTTTTGGTGCCAACTAAGAATAAATTAGCAATTCTGCATTTTTTTACAGTGTTCACCATAAGGGATAATTTACAAAATATTTGTATAGTGCAGGTCGTTACAGATGCAGTGATACCAAATATGTGGGGGAAATTTTATTTTTTAATTTTTTTCATTAAAAGCATATATTTTTCAATGGAAAATAGGCATATTTTTTTAATTGGATTTTGTTTATTTAATATATTTTTTTTAGCTACTTAATAGTCCCACAAGGGGACTATAACAGGAAGTCTTATTATTGCATTTAAAATATAATGCACTGTCCCTATAGTGCACTGTATTTTAATAACAGTGCTATACTGACATTGACCAGCAGGAAAACACTCAAGACAGGCTTGAGTCCTATAACAGACCCCTGCCAGCCTTTACACAAATCAGTACCCCACGATTGCATTTGCGAGGTGCCGAAGGAAAACAGATGGAGTCTGCTCCCTCTGTCACTGCTTACATGCGGCGAGTGCCATTGCCTGCGGCATGTAAGGGGTTAAATAGCCCAAATTGGCACTCCTGCCAGTCCAGGCTGTTAGAGCAGGAGTGAGGCTCTCATGTGAGAGCTGGGTCCCTGCTCCCTGCTGTATGGGGTACCTACAGTATGCAGCGCTTAGAGCGGGCCACTGTGAAAAGGCTGTGGCCAAGTCTAAGGCCCCTTAGTGACCTCCATAAAAAGGTGTATTTTTGGTCACTAAGGGGTTAAAAGAGGCTGTTTGCTACCACCAGCAGCATGCGTCGACCCATAGCCATGTACACCATGTTAAAAATTATTATGCAAATAATATTTATCTCTGATTTTCCTAAATGGTCGGTGCAAATGACAGTCGGTATAATAAAAGTCATCATCACCCGTTAGAGTATACATCGAATTTTATTGAACAAACCTCCCAATGATAACAGTATATTCTTCAAAAATTAAAAAAAAACACAAAATGCGAATTCCAAATTATTATGCACAGTAGAGTTTCTAAACATTTTATATGTTTTTAAGAACTGAAAATGCTCATTTGTGAAATTTGCAGCATTAGGAGGTCACATTCACTGAAATAAAAAGCTATTTAAATCCAAAACATCCTAACAGGCCAAGTTACATGTTAACACAGGAACCCTTCTTTGATATCACCTTCACAATTCTTGTATCCATTGAACTTGTGAGTTTTTGGAGAGTTTCTGCTTGAATTTCTTTGCATGATGTCAGAATAGCCTCCCAGAGCTGCTGTTTTGATGTGAACTGCCTCCCACCCTCATAGATCTTTTGCTTGATGATACTCCAAAGGTTCTCTATAGGGTTGAGGTCAGTGGAAGATGGTGGCCACACCATGAGTTTATCTTCTTTTATGCCCATAGCAGCCAATGACACAGAGGTATTCTTTGAAGCATGAGATGGTGCATTGTCATGCATGAAGATGATTTTGCTCCTGAAGGCACGTTTCTGCTTTTTGTACCATGGAAGAAAGTTGTCTGTCAGAAACTCTATATACTTTGCAGAGGTCATTTTCACACTTTCAGCAACCCTAAAGGGGCTTACCAGCTCTCTCCCCATGATTCCAGCCCAAAACATGACTCCTCCACCTCCTTGCTGACGTCGCAGCCTTGTTGGGACATGGTGGCCATCCACCAACCATCCACTACTCCATCCATCTGGACCATCCAGGGTTGCACAACACTCATCAGTAAACAAGACTATTTGAAAATTAGTCTTCATGTATGTCTGGGCCCACTGCAACCGTTTCTGCTTGTGAGCACTGGTTAGGGGTTCTGCACCACAGCAAGCCTTTGAAGGATCCTACACCTTCAGGTTCGAGGGAATCCAGAGGCACCAGCAGCTTCAAATATCTGTTTGCTGGTTTGTAATGGCTTTTAGCTTTTTTTCCGATGAACTTGCCTGGCAGAAACCTTCCTCATTCTGCCTTTATCAGCACCAACACATCTGTGCTCTGAATCAGCCACAAATCTCTTCACAGTACGATGATCACGCTTAAGTTTTCGTGAAATATCTAATGTTTGCATCCCTTGTCCAAGGCATTGCACTATTTGATGCTTTTTGGCAGCACAGAGATCCCTTTTCTTTCCCATTTTACTTGAAAACAGTGGCCTGCTTAATATTGTAGAACATCCAGTTTTCCTTTAATTGAGCTCACCTGGCAAACTAATTATCACAGGTATCTGAGATTGATTTCAGTGATTCAAAGAGCCCTGAGACACAATGCCATCAATGAGTTTAATTAAAAAACAAAACATTTAATCTTTATGACATTTAAATCCAATTTGCATAATAATTTGGAACATGGTGTATGTCACTGTCACTTTAAGGGTACTAATGCCGTCTTGGTGTTAAAGAGCTTGAAATGAGTTGCATAAAGTCCTAGGAGACCTCAGATCATCATCCACAACTTTTCAGGACAACAGGAGCACTTTTGATTCAGGTTGAATTTATTCATTCCCAAATCGAATCTCTTGATTTATCATTTCAGTCAAATTGGATCTGAATCAAATTTTTATTAAATTTGCTCATCACTAATAATCACCCAAGTTGATAATTGTTTTGTGAAGGAAATGTGTGTACTTTGTGCAGGGAAGGGTGCTTTTTTATTCTTTTACTTTGTGTTTTTGTTGACATTTTATTTAGTTGTATCTATTTATTTTACATTTTACTGCATCCATTCATTATTCTTCATATTATTTTTTAAGTTAGTAGGAAACACATTCATTATGTGTTCCCTGCTGTCACCATATACAGCTAATCACTGGTCTCTGTAGTCATCTGGTGCAGATTTGGGCGTGCCATGGCTGTAGTGCTGTTTTCTCTGAAGAGATGATATCCATGACTACATTACATGACTACTGAGGCTGAAGAACTGCAGCAGTCACGCTGAATAGTTGGTATCTCATCAGTGCTGCACCAGAACTATTGACCGCTAGGAGCACCATAGCAGCAATGCCATGTCATGTCAGCTTCCTCAGGGAAAATGATCATGTCATGAAAAGATGCCGACAGTCGAAAAAAATTTGTCTAAATTGGACAATGGCCAACTTTAGTATGTAAGTAACATTTTATTGTAAATGAACAAAAGGGACATGTCAAATTACATATTTGTCAAAGATTCTGAACATGTATGTTATTTTTTGTTAATACAAGAGAAATGTATGTGACCTTTTACATTTACCCCTTTTTTTGTTTTTTGGATTCTAAAGAGACAAGGGAAATATTCACCGGTATTCTAGTAAACCGGAACACAGAGCAGCTATAAATTTGAGATTGAATAGCTACTGACGGATGGGCACTGAATAGAATAAAACTGAAAAAAAAAAATATCTTCACAGTAACAAGGCTTCTGCTTTCTATTTGAGAATGAAAAACCCACACCCATCTTTATAACCTTATTCAAAATTGCATCTCATTCCAACATGACATGTAAGTCATTACTAGTTGGTCATAAATGACTTGATTATGCTCTACGAACAAGGCAGTACTGCATTTCAAAAACTCTGCCACTAAAGTTTTACACATATGTTTTAAAATTCTAGTTAACCAAGCATGGTAGGGAAGGAAGATATAATGCTCCTTCCTCAGCCAGAGGGGTATTACAAGAGCAGTGCTCCAAGGACTTAGTTCAGCCCCTGGTGGTCCAACCACATCATTTGCATATTAATAAAATCACAAATATCTTGACAGTGGTTCTGTCCATAGGTACGGTATAACAAAGGTAGCATTTTAAGGGCTCGTTCACATCACCGTTAGGGATTCCATTCTAGCTTTCCGTTATAACATGGTTATAATGGAATCCATAGGATGGAAATAAAAATGGACACCTTTAAGAGGCATTCCGTTTTGATCCGTCATAATAGAAGCCTATGGGAAAACATAACGGATCCGTCTGGTTTCCGTTATGCTGGACGAAAAACAAAGTCCTGTTGAGAGAACTTTGGTTTCCGTCCAGCATAACGGAAACCAGATGGATCCATTATGCTTTCCCATAGGCTTTTATTATGACGGATAAAAACGGAATGCCTCTTAAAGGTGTCCTTTTTGATTTCCGTCCTATGGATTCTGTTATTTTCCATTATAACGATGTTATAACGGAAAGCTAGAACGGAATCCCTAACGGTAATGTGAACGAGCCCTAATTAACATGACTAACCTGTACCAAGCTGTATGGCTGGTTTGATAGAGTTGATCATGTTGACAGATGCTCTTTAAAGCACTTTCAATTCGGGTAGATTTGATTCATACCCAAAATGAATATCTCGGGCGAATTAGATGACTCGGACACAAATAGAATTTTAGGAAATTTGCTCATCTCTAGTCTTCTTGTTGGTTATGCAGAATCATTTAGCAATTTCCAAATTAAAATCTGCAACTTTTATTTTATCTGGTTCCAAAAGACTTTTTATGAGGCATGGTTCACCAAATCAATTGGTCCACTGACCAAGCTCTTCAAATATAATCTATGCTGCTTTCAAACATTCACAGAATATATAGTGAAATTGTCTTTACTTGCTTTCCTATATGTTTAACATTCTGGTGAGAATACAAAGAATTCATGTTTATGGTCACTGTTAATTGGTTTTTCATTTTTTCAAAGAAAAAAGTGTTAATGTGTTAACATTCGAAAATTGAAGTTTCCGTGAAAGCCAGAAGATCTGATGAGTTTAAATGTACAGCATATCAGACAGCATAAAAGAGAAAAAAAAGTGTAAATTGTTAGTTGATAATCTAGCTTTTGTCATAAAGTAATGAAGCATAGGTGCAGGGAGATACTGCAATAGCATCCTAGTGCCCAGAGAGGTTTAAAAGGTCCCTCCACCCCAAATAAAGAGATAAGTGCTATAACTGGCATGTTATAGTGGGGAGGCCAGTTACAGATTGTGCACTGGGATTTTGGAACCTCGAGATGCAAAGATGTAGCTAACAGGGTGCAGGGCAAGGAGCAGCCCCAAGCCATCCTGCATGGAGGAGACCTCGAGTAGGGGATTCAGGCGAGTGCAACTATATCAACTCCCATCTACTTGTGATTCAGAACCAGTTTCTGTGTCAGTTGAGCACCCCTATCTTCTGATCATCAGCTCAAATTTGAGTCTTGACCAGTGAGCAGTGGAATGTTCTGCAGTGATGGAGAAGTGCCTTCAATTGAAAAGGACACTGGTTCATCATGACAAGGCTGCTCATCACAGAGTGGTGCATTACTGTATCACTCTATTGAGAAAGTCAGCTGATAAATACAGCAGGAGGAGCTAGAAAGCAGTTTTGGCCGATACAATATAGAGATGTCTGTGAACCAATTCTGCTGACCAGCTGCACCCAGGACAATGGTAATTTACTATGATATTGTGTCTGGAAAAAAAAAAAAAAACTTCCATACCACCGTGACACTATTAAGGCTGCATCACCACTTGGCAATTCCTAAAAACCAGGGACGCGATCGGCCCTGGGGGTTGCACGTTGCACATGTCCTCTGTTATGTCACATGGACATCATAGAAGGGGAACCCACCCTATGTACATCGTTCTTGTTGACTTGAAACATTTCGTATCCTATGACTCTACTATACATGTCTGACATGGGAATATTCTAGACATGAGCGAATCAATTTGTTCTGAATTTCCCAAAAATTCAAATTACAGACTAATTTTTTTGCAATTCGATTAGATAGATGAAACTTTGAAAATGGAGGCCACCGTCATACAGATCAGAAGAAAAAGCAGATTACATGGGCCACCAAACAAATGTTGCTGTCACTTTGACACTACTAATGCCGTTTTGGTGTTAATGAGCTTGAAAGGGGTTGGATACAGAAAGTCCTAGGAGATCTCAGAGTGTCAAACTCGACTTTTCAGGGCAATTGCAGACCAATTCATAAGAATCCAACCCAAAACAAAATTTAAGAAATGTGTTCATCTCTAGAATAATCCTTTAAGCAATGAAAACATTTCTCTTCTAAAGTGTCTCTATGTTAAGACATTTCTACATATATACACAGTATGTATAGAATTTTTTTCTTTATACTTCCATTCCAAGATATTATAAGACACTTTTCTGTTCGTTCGATATTTCATATAAAGAGAATGCTCTTGCTGTAGACTAAGGGTCTGATTCTTGTAACCCGTGGCTCCTTATTACATGTCCTTGCAGATTGTTTCATGAGCAGTGAATATTCATCTCCATGGTGACCTAAGCAATTTTATCTGTGAATAAAGGCCGAGAAGTTCTGTCAGAAGAGCAAAGAAGAACAGTTGGCTATGTCAGGAAGAGCCCATTGCATGGGTTATCTCATTTCACCACAATATCCATGAGCTATGTCAGATTCAACAACTTCCATAGCAACCCTGGGAAGTGTGCTGAGCCTCAGACCTCACCTGACCTGGTTTCCTTCACATTCAGCCATGCTCTGCTTCTATGCAAGGCTAAAATAGCTCTTCAAAGAGACAATACCTCTGTGACAAGCGGGCTTATAAATTCGTAAAAAGAAACATTTACTGTACTTGTGTTGCATAAATCCTCTTCTTTGGGATTACTGTAACTAAGCGTAAAGAACAGTATGTGTAAAATGTCCTGTTGTCACATTGTCCAACAAAAGAAAAGCTCACTCTGCCTCCTGTTCCCTCAGCCACGTGCCTACTTGGCCTTTAAGAGGTTAATCAAAAAGTACACAGTGAGACAACCAGGGAAAAGATATTGGATATATTTATCAAAACTGTCTAGGAATAAAAAATAGTTTTGCTGTCTATAGCAACCAATCAGAGCTCAGTTTTTATTTCCTAAATTGCTGTGTACAAATGAAAGTTGCACTGTGGTTGGTCAACAAGGCCAGTTCTCTGCTAGACAGATTTGATAAATGAGGCCAATTATTCTTAACTGGTGCAGCCACAACCTTGGAGAACTTTGCTTCCTACTGATTTTAGTGCGACTGGTGGGACCTTCTTGTGTTTATAGGCACCTCCTGACTTTCCTCTGTGGTATGATGTTAGGTTAAAGAAGGGTCGGCATGTTAAATTGTCCACGCTCAATATTTTTGTTCTCACAGGAGATAAGACACTGCCAGAAATGTCTGGCAGTGGCTTACTATCCTCTCCCCATTGAAGACACATACATGCTTGGCCAAGGTAAGCATGCATGTTTGGGGGAGGCTGGAGGAATAGCTTTCACCCATGCAAAAAGTCGGCCAACAGTTATTGAAGATGTATGGTGATCTTAAAGGGGTTATCCCAAGATTAATGAAAATCAGACACCATGTAGGACATGACAATGTCTTTTTAACAAAGCTGGAACCAGTCCTGTAACCTCACATGGATCCAGAGATCTCCAAATTGCTCTGCCAGATTAATTTCAAGCTGGCAGCTCAGGGGCTTGTCTTTTCTGAGGAGGGATGTCCTTTATCAGTTGGCGTGTCCTTTGCTAAAGGGTGTTTTCTGTCTGTTTTTTCTACTGCAGATCTGATGGTGGCAGTTGAAGGATGTTACAGGAAGTTACTGAGGAGGACAGAGAAATAAGAAAAAAGACAAACAGCAGGTGGCATTAATCAGTTACATTTTATTGAATAAGTCAGTGGCTACATAACATTTTTTAATTGGATGTATTAAGAAAAATATTCAGAGAAAAGTGCTAGCTTGAAAAATGGAGAACGTTTTTAGTGGCACAACCCCTATAAGCCAAAGGTGGGATCATAGCATGCTCTGTACTTTTACTTCTACTTGCAGTGAAAGCCCTAGGTGGCAAGTCCGCAACTGGTCAATGTTCCCTGTTCTGCTAGGTGCAGGACTGACACACATACAGAAAACAAACCAGAGAAAGAAGAAGTCGTTCAGGAATGCGTAGTAACAGGGCAGACAATGCAGTACCAAATCAGACGACACAGGGTAGTCAGAATAGCCAAGCCGAAGTCAGAACCAGAAGGGAAACACAGTACCAAATCACGAGACAGAGAGTGGTCAAAGGCAAGACGAGTTCAATAAATAAGCAACGCAATAAGCAATCCAAACGTGCACAGAACAGAACAGAACTGGGAGTACAGCTAGGTAGTGAAAATCTATCATTGGCACTGGTACAAAGCCAGGAAGGGGTTTAAATAGAGTACTGAGTCTCAGGATCAGAACCTGATAGGTCATGACTCGGCGCTCCATTAGTCAGACACAGCACACAGGAAGAGAGCACCTGAGCAAAAAAAAACATAGTCACCTCATCCATTTGCTCACGGAGAGACCGTCACGGCCATCTGGATTGAAGATATTGTGGAACGAAGGTTATAATAAATGTAACAGGCTGGCTATTAGTAACATAGTAACATAGTAACTTAGTTTATTCTCAGTCTTAGGGCTCATGCACACTAACGTATTTTCTTTCCGTGTCCTGTCTGTTTTTTTTTTTTATGGGCCGTATGCAGAACCATTTGTTTCCGTATGTCCTTATTTAATTTCCGCAAAAAAGTAGAACGTGTCCTATTATTGTCTGCATTGCAGACAAGGATAGCACTGTTCTATTAGGAGCCAGCTATTCCGTTCAGAATGCGGAATGCACTCGGACGTCATCTGTATTTTTTGCAGATCTGTTTTTGCGGACAGCAAAATACATATGGTTGTGTGAATGAACCCTAACATTGCCCACTCCCTGCTCTGCAGGAAACAGGCATAGATTATAAAGGAAGTCTACACCTGCTATCTTGCTGGTGTAGATTTCCATTTTGGCCCATGGACCTGCAGAGATGTGCCCCAATGATTAAGAAGTGTGTGTCTCTAAATAATTGAGGCACATCTGAAACCACCTGGGGAACAGGTTAAGAGCGGCTGTAATATGTTGGTCTTAGTAAATGTCTCCTTTTTTTAGTTTGGTTGTTCTGGTGTACAGTGTTGATGCATGTCCCCTTTTTGGGCCTCAACCTGCATCAAAAATTCTGCCAAAATTCTGACTTTTAGTAAGCCAAAAGGTGGTCAAAAGTTAGACAAAAGTGTACAACTTGTAACAGGATGTACTAAATATATCACATGGCATGAGCCATCATGGCAAATGCGTTGCATCATTAAATTGGTTTACACTGTCTCAATATTAGCAAATCTGCTTGTTTTTATAAATTAAATAGGGTCCAAAGATTTTGGATTGTTCTTAAATGGAAAGGTTTTTTTTTTAGACTCTGTGCATTTACAGATGTTATTTGCATAGTACACATGATCAGGCACATGTTGTCTGAAATCATTATAATCCTCCGTCTAGGTTATTTCCTGCTTTGTCCAATATGAGCCTCCTCACACGATACATTGCTGTCCATTTCTAACAATCATCCAATCTATTATCTTTCCTCAAATGGATTTCTGTCCAAATCACCTCTAACTATTGATGTGTCTAAGAGACGAATGGCATCTAGTTTTGAGTGAATCTCCCTTACAGGAGTGAGTTAAATCGTGCCACAGGCTGCACAGAAGGGGTGCCTCTCTTCACTTAGAACAATCATCTGTCTTTGTCTTTTCTTCCTAGATTGTTCTGATTTCCAACTTCATGTGTCTATGTTCCATTAAACCCAGAGAATGAAAAAGCCGAAAACAAAGAAAAAAGCAAAGGGGGCTGCAATCAAATCCTCTAAATTATCTGGAGAAATGGTTCACACTGGGCTCTGGACATGAATGAAAAGAAGGATAAGAGAGATACTTCTGGGCATATTAAAGAATGGCATTATCAACTGGACCAGACAAGACATGTATATAATGCCTAAGCAGAGCCAGCTTTCTCCCCAAACAGACCATACATCATTGGGACTCACGCTTATAAGGAGGAAGCAAGAGTAATGGAAGTTAGCATCAGGGAAGACACAGCATGCAACAGGAAAAATACCAATGAAATTTAGATTTGACTTTGTTTGAGACTCGAAAGACATTCATTTGAGCAAGGTAGGAGTTTATTAAGTAAAGGAGACTGAGGACTTATTTGTTCTCTAAGAATCTAGTGAAATGTGCAGTATGCTGGCAGTGACTTTCCCAGCTCTCCATGTTATGGACAATGGCTGTGAAAACACTGTGCCAACTATCCGGTTTGACTTTGGGCTACTTCTGAAGGCTTTGTCCTAGCGGTCCCTTGATTTTAATCCTTTTACCCTTGTACAGGAATCTGGACTACATAATGTGGGTGGAACAACCAGGCCATTACCTCTTAGAATAGTCCTGATGTAGAGAGAAGCTAACCCTTGGGGGGTCAGAGACATCGGCTGAGCTTCAGCCCCTTTGATCAGCTTTTTGAAGAGAATGCAGCGCTCCTGGCAGCTTATTTACTCGCCGTTGACATTGCAGTGGTGAGTGGTTATAATTACAGCACCTCCATCCTATTCACTGGAATGGGACAGAGCAGTTGCAGTTAAACTCCATCCCTTCCAAGTAAATGGGACAGTGAGCAGATAAACAGTGGTGAGTGCTGCATTGTCTTCAAACATTTGATAGGCGGAGGTGCTGGGAGTCGAACCCCCACCGATCTGATGTTGATTACCTATAATGATAGGTCCCCAATATAGGAAACCAGACAAACCCTTCATGGAGATACTGACAGGGAACTTACAGTGTGAGCTCCATTGGGGACACCTTAATACTAATGTCTGTAAAGCAATGCGGAATATGTCAGCTGTATAGAAATGCATAAACTAAATAAATAAATCTAATAAATAAGGAGACCAGCTTAGTGATGATGCTCCATGGGAAAATAATATGTGTTAGCTGTTCTTCTTCCTCCTCCTTCGTCTCCACCAGTTGCATGAGCATCAGTGTCTCTCCAAAAATACATATGAGGGGATGATGGACAACTTGAGCTGCCACTGCCACAGTATGAGCTGCCACTGCCCAACCTGGAAACAATACATACTCCCTGCTGAGGCAGTCTGGTACATGATCAAATTGTTTAAGGCTTTCCACTGCTTGTACAGAGGCTTAAAGGGGTATTCCCATCTCACAAATGTAGTTTGTATAGTTAGATATAGCCATACAAATATTATTACTAATAGGATGTATTTATATAAAATGTACCGTTTAGAAGATTTGCCTATTTGTATATCCATTGTCCCACACACATCAGTCAGGCCGTTGCCCCGAGTTAAGGCCACCACGGCCCTGTAGTAGTGGTGGCCGGCTTGCTCCTTTTCAAACCCGTTCTGAGGTAACTGCTGTATTGTGAACGCACATTACATGAGCATGCGCAGACACATCTTGGGGTACTTTCACATCTGCGTTTTGGACGCTACCAGTTCAAAACGCAATAGTCAGAATCCGTCCAAAACGCAGATTTTATAAACGGATCCTGCTCCATAGAGATGAATTGATCTTGGAACAGGATCCGTTTCTCTGCGTTTTGGAAGCGCAGACAAAAATGCTACAACCCTAAGATGTATCTCCACATGCTCATGCAATGTGTGTTCACAATACAGCAGTTACCTCAGAGCGGGTTTGAACAAGAGCAAGCCGACCACCACTACTACATGGCCACTGTGGTCGTAACTAGGGGCAACGGCCTGACTGATGTGTGTGGGACAATGGATATACAAATAGGCAAATCTTCTAAACGGTACATTTTATATAAATACATTCTATTAGTAATAATATTGGTATGGCTATATCTAACTATACAAACTACATTTGTGAGATGGAAATACCCCTTTAAGCATGTGCAATGTTGAATTCCAGTGAGTTGTTATGTTGTGCATTCAACAGTGTAGCTGCAAGACATTTTGGATGCTGAAAGTCCAGGAGAATGTTCCTCACCACATGAGAATGGCTGTAAAGAGGGACAGTCTCCTGGACATTGCCAGCACCTTGCACAAGCCAAGGAATTTTTTTAAAAGGCCATGCAGGGAGCATGTGCTATTTCCCCAATGTTCAGGGTAGCAAAGATGTTGCACCCATTGTTGCTGACCCTCTTGCCCAGTTAAAGTCGGCGGGGGGTGACAGCCAGCAGGATGGTTGCTAGTTTATGTACTTTAGCTGCAACTGTTTGCCGGCTTGGCTACTCTCGCCCAGGTGGATCAGCTCGAACACGGCTTGGCAATGCTTGACTTGACACATCTGATTGAAAGGAGGGGTAGTGCAAGTGATGCTGTTCCCTAATGCTGCTGGAGACAGGACCATGTCCATGGAGGAGGAGGTGGAAGAAGCAGATACGTGCCTGCTGCTGTTGCCAGCCCCATGATATGGAGGGAGGGGGCCACTGCCACAAAAACATTGACCCAGTGGGCCATGAAAGACATGTACTGTCTGCACTACCAGCAAAGCGGCCAGGTGGGGGTTCAGTCTGTAGACAAGCTAATTCTGTGTGCAGACAGAAATAAAGGAAATGGATAATTGAGGTCTGACGCTCAAATTCACCTTAACACTCACAGGTAAATTGTTGCCCTACGCTCTGTTTTGTGTACATGTGGAGACAGAAATAAGGCAAGAGAAATTTAGGCCTAAATTTGTTATCACTCACATTTTTTTTTTTTTGCACTACCCTGTGTATTGTTATACTAAATTATGTATATATGCTGGTTTCATTACATTGAAATCGCACCCAACGATTGAGGCTTGATGATCAATTTCACGTTAACACTCATAGGTAGATTGCTGCCCAACACTATGTATTGCTGTAGTAATCACATATATATGCTGGTTTAATTAAATTGAACAAGTCCTCAAAAAATATCATTCTAACTGTATCTAAACTGAATATACGAAAACAAACTATTGAGGCCTGACCCTTAATATTGTGTTAACACTTGTAGGTAAATTGTTACCCTGGTGTGTATTGGTACACAGATCCGTTATAAGCTGGGTTCATTAAATTCAATACCCCCCCCTTTAAAAAAATTTAAACTGATCTAATATTTAGATGTATATGGTTTTTCAAACTAAAAAAAATCATATTAAATAAAAATAAGTTATATATGTAAGCTGACCTGACAAAAATTTTTCACTAGTACTCTATATGTTATGCTAGATTGATGGTAGGACACCGGTTTTCACTTATTCCACCCAAGAAAAATTAAAGGGGTTGTCCGGACGTATCCCTATTTTCACCCAGGCAGGCCCTCTGATATGAGCATTTCATGCACTGATGCCTCCCCTTTCCATGGGTTACCAAAATACCTGCAGACTTACAATGATCCATCAGGAAATAATATGTAAGGAGGAATCTCCCAGAGGGAGGCGGGCGCTTGCTCACTATTGCCCTCTATTTGAAAGGACTTTTTGTGTTTTCTCACGAGTATGGAGCCAGATTATGGTTGGCTAAGTGAAATGCCTTGGATGTAGTTGAAGGCAGGCACTCCCTCTCCTTAAAGGAAATCTGCCACCAGGCTAATGAGTCCTGATATTCGTGAGCCCCTTACTCTCCCCACCCACCTGCTGCTGACAGTTTGACAGCTTTCTTTTCAGCTTAAATCGAAAGCAGGTGGGCAAGGAATGGTGGAATTTCATGAATATAGGAACTTATGCACTCACCTTGTAATTTACTAAGGGGATTTATCAAATGTCTATGTTACTCTTAGAGGGATACCTTAAAACTAGTGACATATTGAGAATACATCAGGAAAGAATCCGATATAGAGATGAGTTAAACGATTCAATCTGAGTTTCCCCAAAAATTCAAATACTAGCAAATCAAAATTGTATGTGATTAATTTTGGGTGAACCATAGAGAGAGACATGCAATCCAGCTCTCCTTCAAAAAAAAATAGAGTACTGAGTGTGATAGTATTACACTTCTCCTTCCAAAAGAACAAGAGTACTGAATATCTCAAGAAAAACTTGTACTGGTTAACTTAATGGCCTTGGCGGGTGCTCTTTCTCATTAGAGAGACCAAAAACTATGGATGAGGAGTATTGTAGTCTGGCTAACGCTGCTTTGCCTTTCTGGGAAATTTATAGGCAAATTTTAGTATCTTACATCGGCTGGAATCAGACAGACTTAATATTCTTTAATTTAATCGAAAGCTAATTTGAATACCTTTTGGTTCATGGTAAGATATTCAAATCAGCCTTTTCTTCCAAAAAGAAATGAACACTAAGCTTTTCTGATACCAGCAGAGATAAGATACTAATATTTTGCATATGTTTCCAGTAAGGCAGGGCAGCAGTGGTTAGACTACAATACTCCTCATGCATATTTATTGGTTCCCCTGGTTAAAAAAAAGAGCACCATCAAGGCCATTCAGCTAGCCAGGACAATTTTTTTGTTGTTTTTAGACACCCAGTACTCTTGTGTTTTTGGAAGGAGAAATGATGTGCGCATTTAATTTCCATTAGAATGTTACTGTATGCATGGGTCTCTCTTCTCTTCTAGAAATTATATTTATTGTATTTTATTTTCAGACAAGATATGAGTCTTAGTAGACTGTTCAGAAAAAATTTAACATATTTAATTCAGGTAAATTTTTGTAACAGAACAGCGACCCCAAACATGCAACAAGTGTCATTAAGAACTATCATCGAGTTTGTTTGGGATTACTTGAAGAGACAGAAGGGTTTGAGCAAGCCTACAGTACATCAACAGAAGATCTGTGATTAGTTCTATAACATTTATGGAAAAACTTCCTGGCCTAGTTCCCTCAAAAGCTGTATGCAAGTGTATGTAGAAGAACTGATGCTGTTTCGAAAGGAAAGAGTGGTCACACCAAATCTTGATTGGATTTAGATTTCTCTTTTGTTCAGTCCCTTTGCATTTTGTTAATAAACTTTAAACACTATTTTTGAAAGCATTATTACTTGCAGCATTTTTTCCACACCTGCCTAAAACTCTTTCATAGCACTGTATGTGGTTCTAGACATGGCCACACCGTGCACCATCAGTACTTATCTGTCCGTACAAAACATCAAGGGGATTTGTAGCAGCACTTACGTAAAAAAGGTTATAGAGTTTTTATGGTGGTGGTGCCAGCATTGATGGGCACCAGTCTGTAGCTTCCCCGTAGTCCAAAAATATTGAAGGAAATCGCAGCACTCACA
Source organism: Rhinella marina (assembly GCA_900303285.1). Taxonomy (NCBI): domain Eukaryota; kingdom Metazoa; phylum Chordata; class Amphibia; order Anura; family Bufonidae; genus Rhinella; species Rhinella marina. Next base: position 27,500 of record ONZH01015110.1, on the reverse strand, counting down.
AGTCTTCAAATTTCCAAAGTTTTGGAAATTTGAAAACTTGTGAGTGCTGCTGTTTCTTCAATATCTGTCCGTACTCCCGTGTGGTGTTTTTCTTCTAACAGCTTCTGTATGAATTAAGGAGAAAAACATGTATGTGCTTCCTTTAAAATCAGAGGCACACAGAAGTACGGTGTCGAGCTGTTTGTGGACACCAAAAAAGTACCAAAAAGTGAAATATTCCTACAAATATACATTAGTACAAGCAAATGTGTTTTATGCCAAGAGATTGATTATACAAATGACATGTAAGTTTACGTATCCTGTTCATTTACTAACACCTGTGCGGTTAAATATTTATACCTCCTGGACCATTAACATTTACATAATCAGTTACAGTTGTAAAAAAATATTTTTTGGGGATTTATCATCATGCCATACAAGTTTAGCAATTCGGGAGAGTTTTATATATAACTTTGTAATGTTTTAATTATTTGAACAAATACTTTATATAAAAAATGAACAGCTGTCACTGCTGTCAGCACTACATCATCTATGTCAGAAACAAATGTAATTGATACACACTCAGCCACTGGTTTATTATAACTGCTTACTTTATACCGTATTTTTCACTTTATAAGACGCACCGGATGATAAGACGCACCCAGATTTTAGAGTAGGAAAATAAGAAAAAAATATTTTTCTTCACACCTCATATCAGACTCCCCATAAATTTCAGGACATCACATCAGACCCCTATATCAGCCCTCCATGTCAGAACCCCATTAGCCCTCCATGTCCGACCCCCATCAGACCTCAGATCAGCCCATCATCCCCCATATCAGCCCACTGTGCCCCATCAGACCTCAGATCAGCCCATCATCCCCCATATCAGCCCACTGTGACCCCCATATCAGCTCACTCTGCCCCCATCAGACCTCAGGTCTGCACACTATTCCGCCATATAAGCCCACTGTGCCCCCATCAGACCTCAGATCAGCCCACTATGCTGCCATATCAGCCCACTGTGCCCCCAATATCAGCCCACTCTGCCCCATCAGACCTCAGATCAGCCCTCTCTACTCCATTAGACCTCAGATCAGCCCACCCAGCCCCATAAAGATAAAATAAAAAACTCTCTCACCTCTCCTGCGCCGCGGCTCCTCCCCGGGTCCGGTGCTCCTCTGTCTTCTCCGGCCGGTGCTGCACTGTCACCTGACTGCGTGCAGCATCAGGTCATAGTGCGCGCACTACGTCCTGACGCTGTACACGGTCAGGACAGTGCAGAGCCCGGAGGAAAAGACAGAAGAGCGCCGGACCCGGGGAGAAGCCGCGGCGCAGGAGAGGTGAGAGAGTTTTTATTTTATCTTTATGGGGCTGGGTGGGCTGATCTGAGGTCTGATGGGGGTCCCGGCACCTAATACATACAAGTGGAAGCGCTCACTTGTATTCGCTTTATTTTGTTTTTGACAGACATTTCTAATGTCCAGAATTGTCTGCAGCAATCTAAACAGTAGAAGTGATGATTAAGTGAATTATTTGCCTCGCTCATAGTGTCCTTTGCCTTATTCTGCAGCAGAACAACCAACCCAAACATATAACTAACGTTATTAAGAGCTATTGTCAGCATAAGGAAGAACAAGAAGGCCTCTTTTGGGTTAATAGAGTCCTAGGGATACATTTGATATATGTGCCTTCCTCGGTCACATGGCAAGCAGATACTGCAAGACATAGTGTTAAATCCGCCTTAAAGGGGTATCCAGGCTACAGCTATTGATAACTCATCCTCAGGATACGTCACCAATATCAAAGTGGTGTAGGTACGACACCTGGCAACTCTATGAACAGCTGTTTAAACCAGAAAGTATGCAGTGTTTGGATCCCCTGATTCTGGCCCACGCACTGCCAGCATCTGATGCTGCAGCATCTGAAACAGCTGGTAACGGGTGCCGGTTGATGATCCCCCACCAATCTGGTATTGCTGACCTATCCTGACGATAATTTATCAACTTCTGTAGCCCGGAGAATCCCTTTAAAAGCTATGTACATGTTTGGGAACAATTTTTTATTAGGTCATTGTACTCATTATGAGCTAAAAAAATAATCTTTTCAATAGGTCTATTAAAAAATATGGAGCCCTTTTTCTGTACAGAGCTAAGATGCACTAGTAGCAGAATCTGAATTTTTTCTCTGCTCCATCAGACAGGAAGCTGACGGGCTCCTTATCTCTGCTCTCTGACCTTATAAACACTCATTATAGCTCAATTCTTATCTTACTAATAAGAATGTGGCTTAAATAAGTGTTTATGGCCTTTAAGTACTTAGAGATATGGGTTTTTAGATGACCAGCAAAAAGTGAAAGTAGGATGCACATAACTAGAAAAAAGTTAACCCTTTGTGACAGAAAGGATCAATATTTTTAATAAAGCCCAATTGAAAAAATGATTTTTATCCCCAAATGAGTTAAATGCAATGATAAATAAAATTGTCCCGAAAGGTGTACACAGCCTTTAATGATTTACGTATCTTGCCTCCACCACTGAAGTACTGTGAGATATTTTAAGAGAGTCATGTTTAATTATATTTTGGAGCATAAGGTGCATTCACAATTGGAAATTTTTTTGCAGAAATTACTGAAAAGAAGTTCCATACTTATATCTGAATGGAGATAGTTTTGTGGCAAGTGAATGAACTACTGCATGCTCAATTCAGATGAATTCTAAGTTGTATAGGAAACAGATTTCTCAAATTTATATGCATGATGGTTTGGGAGTTTAAAATATGCTGTGCTATTATGAAGTTAATTATTATTTTGTCACATTTCCTAGCTGAAGACTAACAGAAGATAATAGACCTTTTTATATACTTTAGATTATTTTTGTTTCCATTTGATTTATTTGCTTTTTATTGGCACATAATTGTAATGTTTGGGCTCTTGCTGACAACTTATTAAAAGGATTGTCTGACGATTGAATAATAAAAAAAATATATTGCAGTTACTTCATGAGGGTGAGCACTCACTGAAACGGTTCTGTCAGTGGCCTACCACCTTTGTCACGGCACCCTATTCCTCAATGCACTTTTGGTGCTGGAGCTAAATCTAATGACACAATTATTGTTAGAGTTCATGGAGGGTGAAATATGCTCAAAAATGGAGTCCAAGAGGTCTTGTGATAGTCGAGAGGTCTCTCCTTAATCTGGGAGCCTCCTGGATGTTTTAACAAAGTTGGCAAGTATGATATGCACTACTTACATACACGTATTTAGACACTAGCTATATGAACAGATAAATTTGCCCACTACATAAAAGTATCAATTGCGAACTCACTACATATGCACAGACATAAATACTGTACATACCAACATTCACTATGCCGTAATCTATATACTGTGAAGTTCAATATTCACCACAAGCAAAAGTGACTCATGCCACATCCCATTTTCAAAATGTATGGAGGCTGCTGGCTTGAAGGATATGCTATATACTGTACAAGTGCCTTTTTATGGCGGCCACTAAGGGGACTTCAGCTTAACCACCCTCTTTCCATGGCAGCCTGGTCCAAGCACTGCACAAGTCCCCCGTGCAGCAGAGAGCGGGGGCTCAGCTCTCACTTGAGATCTGTGCTCCTGCTCTAACAGCCTGGACCCGCAGGGTGTTTAACCCCTTACATTCCATGGGGAATGACGCCCCCTCCATGTAAGTGTTGACAGAGGGGGAACACTCTCTCCGTCTTCCATCCATGAACAAAGTTTTGAAAATTTTAATTTGGCAACTTCACCGAAGTTCGCCAAGAAATTTCATTGATCCTGAATTAATTTATCATGAATTGCAACAAATAAGCTAAACGCAAGCCACTCTTCCTTAGGGTACGACAACATGGAGCGTCCATGTTGCGGGTGGCTTGTGGCCATACTACGGTGAAGAATTTAATAACGAAAACCACACTATATAATCCTTCTTCATTGTTAATGGTCGCGCTGCACCTTTAATGCACCTTTAAACAGGGGCTGTTGCTGGTATGGGGTTTGGTTGGTTAGGTTGGGGGGACAATATGCATATTACTGCTGTTCTGGCCTGCAATCTCCTGCAGATTAATTGACAGTAAACATTGAATGTTAATCAGCTCTGGCATACCCACTTCTCCAACCTCAGCGCTCTTCTGCCCTACAGGTGGGAGCTCTTCTTCTGCCATCTGCTTTTCCTCTTTTTCCACATCATCTAATATTGATGAGAATATGTCATCAGGAACATCCAGGACATGGAGACATGGAAAGGTGATTTGGAAAAAGTAAAGCCAGCAAAAGATAAGGATGATCATCATTAAGACCTGACCCTCCTAAGGGGTGCAGACTAGATGGTATTAGTTGGCACGCTGGCACTGGAATAATAAAGGATTTCATCTTATTGGTATTGAATTACATGATGTAGGAATAAGTAAATGTATGAATAAAGAAATAAAACTGACTCAGAATAAGTCTCCTTGCACTTTCCCTGCACTGTCCCTGCAGTCTCCCGATCCAATATTCTTCTTTCAATCTTTTTTAGCAACACTGTCCCCAGTGCATGAGCGCTTGCCACATCTCTTTCTATGCTTAGCTCACATGACAATGCCGTAGACCCTGCAGGATAAGAGTTTTATAGGGTTCTGCCTAGCTGTGACATCAAAGGGGTGATCTTGCGTTCCTGAGCTTGTCTCCTCTACACTTAGTCTTGTAACACATGCAGCTACCATTTTAAACCTGATTCGTTACCACGAAGTGCAAGGAAATTCAGATTCAAATAAAATTCGGACCAAATTCCTTTTTAAATGCTTCACTCAACACTACTTATAATATTAAAGGCTTGTTAATTTGGTACAGAACGTCTTCAGTACCATGCATTTGAGAACTGACGGTAAATGAATTGTTCATGCACCAACATGCTAGGTCCTCCAGAAAGAGATGCTTTGTAGCTGCCCAGGCAGGGGGTGCATCTAGCCTTTTTGCTGCCTGAGGCAAAAACTGAAATGGCACCCCTCCATCCCCAATGCCAATTTCTTAATCTAACCCCTTCCCTTCAGCCCATGGCTGTTCGGCTGCCCCTCTCTTGCCCCTACCTGGTGATGCCTGAGGCGATTGCCTCATTTGTGGTGTACCCCTGTGCCCAGGCTGAATAGGGCACTCCCTTATATTAATTATGAACTCCTTGATGGAATATTTGAAAGTGTTTTTTCTTGAACAGAAAACCTCTGTAATAAACGTGCTGCTCCTGTTATGTTGCTGAAGAGCAACTAATAGTACATTGAACGACATCTGGAAAAATGTTGAACTATTCTTTAATATTAATAGCAGCATTACTAGTAATGCAGTTTCTAGATGTACTTACTTGAAAAAAATCCCTTTGGTGATGATTAGATTTATTCTACATGTATGATGCATATTACCTTCTTATTTGATATGCTTTATTCTTTGTGCGTTTGTGTTCTGTAACCTCTTTTCTACAGACATCATTATCACTAAGAACCATTTAAAGGCTGAGATTTAACCTTGTAAATACATTTATTCACAATAACAAACGCCATGGTATGACAGCACAGGAAAAGGATTTACGCGGAAATAGCTGAAGGCACCGATAGAACAGGGTTACGACAGAACAGGATTTCTTATGAGAGCAAGTAGCCGGACCTTAAAGTGCAAGTATCATATCTGAAAAGTACCTGGAGCTTTATTAACATCAGTGTTTCAAAAACTGGCCATAATCATAAAGTGAGCTGGGGTAAGATGCACCACAATGTACCAGAGAGACAAACCTATGACTTCCATAAGCAGGCATATTGTAGATAGACACCATAATTGTCAACAATTTTTTATGTAAATTATGGTAAATCTATCAGCCCATGGGAGATCACATCCACCTCCTGGAAAACGCAGAATACTTTTCTTGTGACTTTTAAAATGTGCTGAGAAAAATTCAAATTTTCAAAAAGTTGTACATTTTTTTACGCAAACTGATCAATACCAAAGCTAATTATTTTGTTGGATTTTCTGACACTTTTTTGCAGAGGTAAATATTCCTGGACCTCAATGTGAAATCTGTAACAGATCTTCCCACTTACCACATACCGATCATTATACTAATGCATTCTAATGTGGCACTGCTATTTCAGCCACTTAAGAGCTCTGTTTTTCAATAGCTGAACATTGGAAAATGTTGCACCCACCTCATAAATAAATAATGCAATTTTTTTTTTAAAAAACCTGCTGAAAGTGTCAGAGCATAAAATGCTCAATGTTGCTCTTTACACATAGTATACGCATGTGCGTTATTATTAAAGGGGTTGCCTGACAGATTGTACAATTTTCGGAGGAGTGGATATGTTTATAAAATTAAGGAGAAGACATTAAGTCACTTGGCAAATGGTAAATGCTGAAAAATTATGTAAAAACAAAAAAACAAAAAAAACTAATAATGGATTTAATTTTTTTCCCATTCCTCAAAACCAATATGAATAAATCTAAATGAATAATGAACAGTCAATAGTTAGGTTGAGCACTCTGAGTTAATTCTACTGGTGGGCCCTAGACACCTCAGCCCAACACTGTCCACTTCTATGATGCAGTGGATTAGCTTTATCAAGGCGTTCACGCCAATTTATTGGTGTAAAAAAAAATTGTAATTTATGGTGCATGCCATGTCTGCACCATAATTTCCAACAGATTTACTATACTTTATGCCAGAAATTGGGTTAAATATAGTTCAAATCTAAGCCACTTCATAGCTGGGGTCTATTGGACTTTTTGGTGTATAGTCTGTCAGATGATGTGCCGAAATTATTAAGTGTCGCGTTCCACTGAATAAAGATGAACACATTTCTTTAAACGCGATTCTGGTCCTAATCAGCTGACTTGATCATCCAATTCAATTTGGGTCCGAATAAATTCGATCTGAATCGCAAGTGCGCCGATTTCCTGGAGAACTTTCTCTGTTCTCTCTCACTCCCTCTGTCTCTTTTGTAACCCACAAATGTTACAAAAAATGTAATACAGTGCTTTTACAACGTCATTCAACTATTTATCAAGACTAGTAATTCTATGTAAAAGTGTAAAATGTTGCTAAAAGATACACATATTCTGTAGTCTGGCATTTTTGTAATGTTTTTCATGTTAGTTTAACTGGCATTTTAAACTCATGGTAGCAAGTTATTGAAAAGTCTACATTCAATAACACTGCTGCGTATGTGGTATTTTTATGGCATTTTAGGAGCTTATGTCTTTGAGGGGATGATAATGGATCAAATAGTTTTAAATGATCCATGTTTTAGTAGTGACTGTGTTTCATATGGGTTATTAAGGCTATGTGTCCTGAGCAGTCAGTCAGCCTCATATTACTCCTCAAAGAGGACCTCCATGATATAAGAATTCTGGAGCATCTTACATCTCTAAGCTGTGTCGCTCCTTTGGTATTCTTCCTAGAAATCTCTAGATGAATAAATTGACAACTGGGTGTCAACATGCCCATTATCAAAGGGGTGTGGTCTTACATTGACAGCACTGATTGGATAGTGTCCTACTGTGTAGAGGTAAACCCCAGAGTGGTAACACCCAGTTGTCAATGTATTCATAAATTTCTAAGAGAAATAACCAAGGATTATCACTACGTACATTTCTAAGAAAATATGCTCCTGCATTGTTATATCAGGAAGAAAAGTTATTTACTAGAGCTGATAACTCAGGAGAGGTGAATAGATCCCATTTCAAGGTTTAAACACACCAAAAAAAAAAACTCCTGTTCCAGGTCTCTTCTAGTCTCTGTTTTCTGGTTGCTTTCAGCACGTAGAACAAAAATGAGTGGGCATTTCCTACATGACAGGAACAGTAACAGCATGAGATTGGTGAGATAAATATAAGTTTTTTTTAAATTTTCTCATGCCATTATGACTTTTTTAAATCTATATAATTAGGGATGAGAGAAGTTCTCAAAATTTCGATTCGGCTGCTTCCTTGAATTTTATAAAAAAAAATTCGCTTTGTGCTGAATTACTTTGTCACAAAGTGCATTTCTTGTTAGTAGAGGGCGCAATGATGGGGAACGGCAATGGTCATTGAACCCCCTCAGATGCCGAGTTCATAGCTGATCGCAGCATCTGAGATGACTATTGAGGGCTGTCAGCAGTTAATCTGTTAAAAAATTTAAAATACTTATCTTACCATCTTCTCGCAAAGAGTCAATTGCAGCCATTTTGATTGAAGATCCAGTGCAAAATGTTGCATGGTGCGCGATGACGTCATCACACTGGCCGGCGTGGTGACATCATACATCACTGTGCATAAGACGTTGTATGGGATCTTCAATGAAGATGGCAGCAGCAGACTCTTCGCACACAAATAGATGAGGAGAGTGTTATTTTAGGAAAAATTGATTTGTTACCAAGAAGCACAAGGAAATTTGGCTTTGTGGCGAATCAAATTTTCCCCGAAATTCGGAACAAGTCCACTTTGTGAACTTTGATTTTTTTAACATCAACTATCACTATAAAGTGAAATTCTATAGTACTGTATCTTCTGGAATACAAGGAGGTAACAGTTTTGGGGGTTCATGAAAAGAAGAACCCATTGATACTACTCAAGAAGGATCTGAAGCACTCTGCAAAGCATTCAAGCCCATAACAACATACGGTATATCTCCATTTTTCATTACAATGATCTATGACATAGCATTCACAAAATAGATACAGGTCAATTGAAATTATTCTGCTGTGTCCTAATGGGGAATTATTACTTAGAAGACATCTCCAGTGACTGAATTCTCCAAGTATAGATGAACACATTATAGGGGCCACAAAAATTGATGGGGCTTAATTTCCAGACTCCTAGTGATTGGCTTGTCCTTGGTTGTATCTTTCCTCATCACATAATCTTATTTAACACCAATGTAAACCAAATCTTCACTGGAAAACTGAATTACTGTGAATAAATGGTTGTAACCGATATATGATCCTATTAGATGAACACTTATTAATTGAGAATTTTTAATATCATGATTGAAGTGCTGCACCTTCCAAGTTGTCTACTTAAAAGGTCATCTGTCACGAGGATCAACACTATCAAACAAGGTACAATGCCCGGTAGGGCTGCCCCAGATGGTTAAAAGAATATATTTTTCTCTCTGATTCATTGCAGCATTTAGGAGAAATCATATTTTTTAAAATATGCAAATTATAAGAGATAATTGCTAGAGAATACAACTCTCATTTCAAAGTCTTGCAAGAATGTTAAGGGTGAGGGATTCTCTAGTGACCAGGTCCAGGTAAATATGTAGGGAAAGGCAATTAGGGTACATGTTAGGTGCTGGGGAAGGAGGGGTGGGTTTGCAAAAAAGTAATTTTATCTGGGCAAAATAGTGATAAGAGTGAGGTAAAGTAGAACTCAACCTTTACCCAACCCCCTCCCCCCAAAAAAAAACCTAGCTACGGCTTTGACCAGGTCTTCAGAGCTCGAGAAGCCCATTCTTTTGCACAGCAATGCAAACTTTATGCGTTCATTTTGTAAGTTATAAAAAGGACATTTTTCACAAAGACGAGTAATTTGAACAGGTTGTCCAGGAGTATACCGGTACATTGATGACCTACAATTCAATCCTAATCAAGCACCACAAACTCTTTAACCCCTTCAACCCCGGGCCTGTTTTCACCTTCCTGCCCAGGCCATTTTTTGCAAATCTGACATGTGTCACTTTATGTGGTAATAACTTATCCAGGCCATTCTGAGATTGTTTTCTCGTCACATATTGTGCTTCACAACAGTAGTAAATTTGTGGCTAAATATTTCATTTTTATTTATTAAAAAAATACCAAATTAACCAAAAATTTGGAAAAATTAGCAAATTTCCAAATTTCAATTTCTCTACTTTCAAAATACATAGTAATACCTCCAAAAATAGTTATTATTTTACATTCCCCATATGTCTACTTTATGTTGGCATCATTTTATAAATGTAATTTTACTTTTTTAGGACGTTAGAAGGCTTAGAAGTTTGGAAGCCATTTTTTAAATTTCAAACAAAATTTCCAAAATCATTTTTTTTAAGCACCAATTCAGATATAAAGTGATTTTGATGGGCTTACGTAATGGAAACCACCCATAAATGACCCCATTTTAGAAACCACACCCCTCAAATTATAAAAAAACTGATGTTACAAACTTTGTTAATCCTTGAGGTGTTCCATAAGAATTAGAATTAGGAAAATTGAGGTGAAATTTCAAAATTTCACTTTTTTGGTACATTATTCATGTTAATAATATTTTTCTTGCAACACTGTAAGGGATAACAGCAAACTAAACCTCAATATACATTGCTTTGATTCTGCCATTTACAGAAATACCCCATATGTGGTGGTAAATGTCTCTATGGGTTTGTGGCAGTGGTCAGAAGGAAAGGAGCGCCATACGAATTTTGGAGGCAGATTTTGCTAGAATGGTTTTTAGGCACCATTTTGTAATTGAGAGACCCTGACGTACCCCTACAGTGGAAACCCTAAAAAAGTAACCCCATTTTGGAAACTACACTCTTCAAAGAATATATTAAGGGGGTACTGACCACTTTGACCCCCTAAGTGTTTTACGGAATTTGGAAACACTTAGCTGTGAAAATGAAAAGTTTAATTTCTTCCAATAAAATGTTGATTTAGCCCCAAATTTTTCACTTTCACAAGGGGTAACAGGAGAACAGCACCCCATAATTTGTTCCCCATTTTCTCGTGAATACGGCAACACCCCATATGTGGTGGTAAACTGTTGTGGGGGCACATGGCAGAACAGAACAGAAGGAGCGCCATATGGATTATGCAGCACAGATCTTGATGGATTGGTTTGCGGGAGCCATTGATTTTTATTTTTTTGAGATATTGTCTTATGTGGGGGCTCATTTTTTTGCGGTATGAGGTTTCATTGGTACCATTTTGGGGTACATAAGACTTTTTGATCGCTTGGTATTACACTTTTTGTGAGTAAAGGTGAAAAAAAATTGCTGTTTTGGCATAGTTTGTTTTTTTTTTTTTTTACAGAATTCACCTGAGGGGGCAAATCATGTGATATTTTTATAGAGCAGGTTGTTACGGAGGCGACGATACACAATATGTGTACCATTTTTATTTTTGTTAAATTTTACATATTAGCTGCATTTTTGAACAGAATTAAATCTTGTTTTTGTGCTGCCATTTTCAGAGAGCCATATTTTTTTATTTTTTTGGGCGATTGTCTTAGGTAGGGTATAAATTTCTGCGGGATAAGATGAAGTTTTGATTGGTACCATTTTGGGGTACATATGCTTTTTTGATCGCCTGCTATTACACTTTTTGTGAGGCATTTTTTTATAGCATTCACCTGGGGGGCCATCTCATGTAATATTTTTATAGAGCAGGTTGTTATGGACGCAGCGATACCCAATATGTATACCATTTTTATACCAATTTTTATACCAATTTTACACATTAGCTGCATTTTTGAACAGAATTAAATCTTGTTTTTGTGCTGCCATTTTCAGAGAGCCATATTTTTTTTATTTTTTTCTGGCGATTGTCATAGGTAGGGTCTCAATTTTTGCAGGACAAGATGACGGTTTGATTGGTACAATTTTGGGTTAAATACGCCTTTTTGATCGCCTGCTATTGCACTTTTTGTGAGGCAAGAGGGAAAAAAATTACTGTTTTGGCATAGTTTTAAAAAAAATTTTTTTACAGCATTCACCTGGGAGGCCATCTCTTGTATTATTTTTATAGAGCAGGTTGTTATGGATGTGTTGATACCAAATATGCCTAACATTTGTATTTTTAAGTTTTACACATTAGATGCATTTTTGAACAGAATAAAATCTTTTTTTGTGTTGCCATTTTCTGAGAGCCATTTTTTTTTAATTTTTAGGGCGATTGTCTCAGGTAGGGTCTCATTTTTTGTATAACAGGATGACGGTTTGATTGGTACCATTTTGGGGTATATACGCTTTTTTGATCGCCTGCTATTACACTTTTTGTAAGGGAAGGTGACCAAAAAATGGCTGCTTTGGCACTTTTTTTTTTTTTTTTACTGCGTTCACTTGGCGGGGTGGATCATGTGATATTTTTATAGAGCCGGTCTATACGGACGCGGCGATACCTAATATGTATATTTTTCTTTTTTTTCCTTATTTTTTACAATTTTTTTAACTTTATTTTGTGAAAAGGACGTTTTTTTTTGGGGGGGGGACTTGAAACTATTTTTTTCACTTTTTTCACTTTCTTTTTTTTTTTTTTACACTTTTTTAACTTTTGGGGTCTGATCCCCTTTACAATGCATTACAATACTTCTGTATTGTAATGCATTGGCTGTAAGTGTATTACTCAATGTAATACACTTACAGCCCTCTGCCTGTGAGATCCAGGTCCCCGTCACAACAGCGCGATGGACACCCCTTTCCACTACCCGCATTGCATGTGCCGCGGTCAGCGCTGAATGGTTAATGCACTGGCATCGGTGTTTTCACTGATGCCGGTGCATACAGCAGGGGTCCGGCTACTGGGCACAACCGGACCCCTGCCGCTGATCAGAAGGGCGCAGCACCTGCACCCACCCGATCAGCGCGCTGTAGCACTACGGCGCTGGTCGGGAAGTCACTTCCCGCAGCACCGTACATGTACAGCGCTGGTCAGGAAGGGGTTGATATTTACCTTGGTGGGTTATCTATTTTTATAGCTGGGATCATAGGGTTTTTCTTTATTCTGTTTCTTGGTGTGGGTATCAACAGTTGGATTTTGAATAGACTACAAATATACTATTACTATATAGACTACAAATATACTACTATATAGTATACTATTGGAAAATGTCATTAAATGTAAGACAAAAATGTTATTTATTTATTTTTTCCCCAAAAAATCTGAATGTGGTTTTGGAGGTTCCACCCCAAAGGGGTTTTCTGAGATCAGAAGAAATTGACTAAATGGACAAATAAAGCATGAAATAAAAAGAAAATCTATGCTCACCTGATAAATCCACTGCTCTGGTGCCCCCTTGCTCTATTTGTTTACCTTGCTGCAGTAATACTCTGCCTATCTACCCATATGACCGCTGCAGCCAATCACAGACCTTGACAGCATACAGCTCAAGATCCCTGAGGCCAGTGATAGGCTGCAGCGGTCATATAGTTTAAGGGGCTATCCGGTAACTGATATTGATGAGCCAGCTTTGGTCACTGGAGCTCTTTTGAGTGCGGCAACTCCCTGTAACAGCTGATTGTTGCTGCAGCTAGGTAAACAAAAATTTTCCTGCAGGTTTTTCAGTCAAAGCCAGAAGTGGATTCAAAAGAAATCAAGATTTAAAGGAATGACTAATACTTCTCATTCCACGTCTGACTGTCGTTGAATAACCTGTAGGAAAATCTGCATCAAAACCTCCTCCAAATAACTCCCTACCAACCCTACAGGGTTCTTGTGTTATTGTATGATATTTTTTCCATTTAGTTAATTTTGTACCGATCTTGAAAACCTTTTAAGGTGGTATGCTCTTGTATAGTAAAAAAACATAATTTTTTGTAAAAAAAAAAAAAAGGTTTTTTTTAATGTAGAGTAGTATAGATTTTATTTTATATCCTACACATGTCTGTAACATCATGCTTTAACTTTATGTTTTTTATTTTGTTCACTTTACAAGCATTTGCGTCTGATGATCCTGTGAAATACCGCTTCTGCTGCTCAGTAGATGCTATCACAATGTAGGCTTCGGCCTGACGGCATCTTTCCTGCAGTGTATTGGACGATGTAATTGGACGTTATTGGAACCAGGGTTGCAGTTTTGATCCAGGTCAACCTTGAAAAGAGGCATTCGATTTGAAGAATTCTCCTCAGCTGGTTAAATGTAACTGGATTGATTGTGTGATTGATGATGTGAATGAGGAGTCATTATTACATTGTACTCCCCATGGTTCCATTTTCTCACTCACAATGTCAGCATAGTTAACACCACAGTAAGGTGAGGTGGCTGGAAATCACCATTGTCATTTTGGAGAGATTAATCAATTTTTCTCCTTTTCTCACTATGTGCGCTCAGAAAAAAAAAATATTTTTTTCTAGAAAGTAATGTTTTATTGTACAAGGAATGCAGCTATGGCCTTATATGTTATCTTACAGCTCCCTTCATTTTATATTTGATTATAAATGGTTTTAATGAATTTAAAAATAATCTGTCATCATGATCAACCCTTTCAAACCAGGAGTACTAATACTGTTAGGGTTGATCATGCTGAGAAAAAAGGCCCATCTGTGGATCCATTTTTGAGAAAATTTTTGAGAAGTTTTTTCATATACTAATGATGTGTTCAGTGCACAATGGGTTGGCCTAGCCTCCAAGAGCACCACTTTGCTAACATCTTTTCCCCTGAGCTATTGTTTCCTCCCCTTGAGTGACGGGGCAGTCATCCATACTGTCTTCCTGCCCTGTAAGGCCTCATGCACATGAACGTATTTTCTTTCTATGTCCGTTCTGTTTTTTTGCGGACCATATACGGAACCATTAATTTAAATGGGTCCACAAAAAAAACAAAAAAAAACAAACAGAAGTTACTTCGTGTGCATTCCGTTTCCGTATGTCCGTATTTCCGTTCCGCAAAAAATAGTCCTATTATTGACCGCATTGCGGACAAGGATAGTACTTTTCTATTAGGAGCCAGCTGTTCTGTTCCGCAAAATACGGAATGCACACGGACATCATCCGTATTTTTTGCAGACCGCAAAATACATACAGTCGTGTGCATGAGGCTTAATCCCATGCATGCATTGTGAATGTTCAATCAGCGCATGCGCAGTAGATTTTATTTGGCTGAGACCCAAACTGTGCATGCACTGGCTGAACATTCAAAAGATTCCAGGGCCAGACAGAACGACTGTGAGGATGCCTAGCCCTTTTACTCCTGGCAGCGGAAAGGGATAGGTGGTAAGTATCTGATTGGTGGGCATCAGACCTCTGGTGCCCCACAAATAACAAGAACGGCAGTCCTGTTCCTCCATTTGGATGGACTAGCAGTCACACATGCACAGGACTATAGGAGACAGCCAAGCGCTTGTACTCAGCTATCTCTTGCAATCCCACCGAGTTGAACGGTGCGGCAGTGCGCATGCATGGCTGCCACTCCACTGAAATAAAGGAACCGAGGACTCCCAGTTCTCATGATTGGTGAGGCACCAGAGGTCTGCCAACCACTTTAAGCTACTTTCACACTTGTGTTGTTTTCAGGTATTAAGGTCCGGCAGAGGATCTCAATACCAGAAAAAAAACATTTCCGTTAAGTCCCCATGCATTCTGAATGGAAAAAGATCAGTTCAGGATGCATCAGGATGCATTGCGTTTTGTGGCCTGACACAAAACTATTGCAAGCTGAGGTTTTGTGTCCGGTCATAAAAATGGGAAATAAAACGATCCGGCACTGAAAACAATGTAAGTCAATGGTAATGGATCATGGATCTGTCACCCATTGACTTTCAATGTATTTAGTGACGAATCGTTTTTTTTTCCATTTTGGTTTCACACAACCCCATCCTAACGAAACGGATGCCTCCTGATGTGCAAAATCAAAACAGATTTGTTTAATTCCAGTATTCGGATCTCAAAATTTTAATTAATAACGCAACTGTGAAAGTAGCCTTAACCCCTAAATTTACATTAAAGCTGTTGCATAACCCCTGGAGTTGAGCAGATCTTTAAATATACAAATCCCTCCGATCTTGGCATATGGATTCCACTACCTCTAATGGCCCCTTAAAACTCCTAAAACTAAGGATTTTTCTGAGCCCTGAAAAAAATTGTAGGAGGGGATATGTTAAAATAATAAAAAAAACATTACTTACCTGTTAATTCTGCTACAGCAGGGGTGTAACTACCATAGCGGCAGATCATGCGACTGCTATGGGGCCCAGGGAAAGAGGGGCACCCTGTTGTAGTTGGGATTATCTCCTATTCTACTGGAGATGAAAACTTGGTCAGGACTCTACCCTCTAAAGGAACAACTTTTAGCAAATGAGGCAGTGGAAAAATGGCCTAAGAGTCATTGAAAGGGGTTAAAGGGAATCTATCACAAAAACCTGTTCTATATTTTATTTATGCTAAAAAAATCTATTATATATTTGTAAGAAATAATAAATAAATAAATAAAAATTCCAATGTGTGAAATATTATAAATAAATATTAGATTTTACCATATTTACCATCTTTGGTCACCAGGGGGAGCTCTTCTGGCCAAATGAGGCTTTGAGCAACCTGTAAGTAGGCATGCTGCAAAAAAGTGGGTCGTACCAATGACATCACCAATTCACACCTTCAGCGGTGACATCACTGCTTCAGCAAGATAAGATGAGACAATGGCTTCATTACAAAAACACAGATCTCTGCTCCTCAGTCTCCTCCCCCACTGGTCACATGGCCGATTACATCACTAAGGTCCTACAGCCCCAAGAACCTCCATCTACTCTGTTTCTGAGTCCCCAGCAGCAAGGAGGGAGGACCTGGCTGTGTGTTACTGGTGTCATCACAGGGGCGGGCTCACATCTTCCATTCATTCTCTATAGGGTCAGCAGCGACTGAGGAAGCCTATGTACATGCCTGAGGTGCCATTGTGTTGTAAATCCAGACTGTCACACTTTACTTCCAACATGGCAGCCCCCATGTAAGGCAAGAAAACTGAATTAAAAAAAAAACATTTACACAATTTGAAAAATACATTATGTTAAAACCTGCTTTTGTTATGTTGTAAAACATATCAAAAATTTTTTCTTCGCGATAGTGTCCCTTTAAGGCAGAAACCCTTCTGTCCTGTGTGTGGGGCCTGGTTTGATCCTAACTATGGGGCCCTTACTTCTCTATGTCCGCCACTGCCCTAGAGTTTCAGCTCTTACAGTCTAGTACTCCCTAACTACCTCCTTTTGCTTAATTGGCTGTAAAGAGAACTTGTCTGTACACCCATGTGAATGCTGCAGCCAATCACTGGTCTCAGCAGTCTACAGTACTGAGGTCAGTGATTCGCTTCAACGGTCAGGTGAGTATATGGGTACATCATCATTGCAGCAGATTAAACAGACCCCATGGGGAACATCAATGTGGTCTTTGGCCAGTTGTGAAACTTGAGAAACCCCAAAAAATGAATGTACTCTGTAAAGATGAGCGAATCTATTCGTCGATTCGTTGATTCGTATCGAATCTTGGAATTTTTCAGCTGCGAAGCGAATCCGAATATTAGGTGATTTGCTTCAGCTTAGTACGCATTCGCTATGTAGTTGCCCTATAAATTATACGCTATTGCATACGAATTCAATTTATTACCAAACTTTTACTGTTAGTTCGTTTATCGTGAGCAAAAGCCCAGGAAGAAAGCGGTCACCTGACCTAGTGGGCAGGGCTTGCTCTGATTGGCTCAGGCTCGGTAAGCCAGTGACGCATCACTTCTGCTGTGACTGCTGAGACGAGCAGAAGCACTGTGTGTGAAGTTCTGAGACTCTGAGACCTGCTTTGTGAAAATTGGGGTGTAATTGCTCTGGGAATCCATATTACAGATATCAGGGATACTGCAGGGCAAGTGCAGGGCCAGTTCAGGGCTAGTAATTAATCAGGCAGGGAGAGAGAGACAGGGAGATAGGGACAAAGACCAGCTGCAGGGCCACAGAGTAAATTGAAAAATGTCTGGAATGGATAAGCAAAAGGGGTCCAATTCCATCCAGACCTCGAGCTCTAAAAAAAGGAGTAGGTGGCACAGGGCAACAGTGCCAAAGGACCTGTAGCCGGAGCATCTGCTAGTAGTGGAGTGGATGGCACGCTCATCTCAGTCTCAGCCGGATGATCTGCTGTCATCTGCTGATACAGTATCCATATGAAGCCAGGGGTCAGACTCAGAGCGTTCCTCCTGCTCCACCATTCCTCTCCAGCAAAGCCCTTCATTTTCGTACGCAATTTGTACGCTTATGCGTACGCGTTCAAAGAGGTTGCGTACCTTTTTACCTGAACGTTCGTTATTAGTGCGCGAATGTTCGCTAAAAGCCATATAATTGCGTATATTTTGTACGCAAATTCAATGAATCTATTAGTCGAATATACGAATCTTAGGAAAAGTTCGGCAAATGTTCGGCAAATAAAATTTTGCATGATTCGCTCATCTTTAGTACTGGGTCCAGTCCTACTTCCATATATATTCACCATTTCTGCTTGGTAGAGACTCTCCATTCTAGCTTTTAGATGTGGGACCCACATGGAGGATAACAAGGCATTTGGACATGGAGTTGTCTTGATGGGATCAATGCTTTGATGATGACATCAGTCAGAATTAATCAGATGCCAAGGACAATGTAGGCACAACTATTACTTTAAAGGGTCATTTGAGAACACTTTTGATATGTCATAGAGACTTTGCTAAAGTTTTGATTAGTGGGCGTTTGAGAGCTGGGACCCAATTATTGGTAGAACGAGGAGAAAAGTGGTTGCATAGGGTGCTCCCTCTCATCTCTGCAGTGGATGGCATCCAGAAGGACTCATAGACTTCTATTGCCCTGTCTCCTGCTGGGACCCAATTATTGGTAGAACGAGGAGAAAAGTGGTTGCATAGGGTGCTCCCTCTCATCTCTGCAGTGGATGGCATCCAGAAGGACTCATAGACTTCTATTGACCCTGTCTCCTGAAGTGAAGGGGAAAGAGCGTGATATGTAAGCACTTCTCTCTCCTCGTTTTAGCAATGGGTAGGTGTCTAAGCACTTAGACCCTCATTGATCAAGCCTCTTGATATGTCTAGATGATCAAACTCACCTTTAAGTCCAACAGAGGGCACTACAACTCTGGACCTCATGCTTTATTTAATCTTTAAATTTAAAATCAATTTTACTTATGTGTTTCTGGTGGACACCCACCCTTAGTCACATCTCACACCTCTATCAGCCTGCTCTGGAACAGAAAGAACTAAAATTAATGTAAATGAGCACATTATGCTATGATACGATTAAAAAAGACCTGTCACCATTGCTTACAAAACTGAAGCATTTTACCCCATAACTCTGTGTTGTGCTGTTATTCCTCCTAGAAAGTCATGACTACATTGACAGCTGGGTGTTAATACTACCTCTGTCAAAGGGACGTGTCCTTGCATAGTCTGCCACTGTCAGCACTGATTAGACAATGTCTAAGTGTATAGGGACACCCCCAACTGGTAACACAGAGTTGCCAATGTATTTATAAATTTCTAGGAGGAATAAGAGGGGAAAGGCACACAATAGAGTTACAAATAATTGTATAATAAATAATGAATTCTTATTTGAGGCAAAATACAAATATTTGCCAAAAGAAACTTGTCAGGAGAGCTTACAGGTAATCTTGAAGTTGCATTAAAGGGGTTTTCCGAGACTTATATACCGATGATCTATCGTCAGCAGGGCTGCACCACCAATTAGGCGAGGTGAGGCGGGCGCAGCTCTGAAGATAAGTGGGGCAGCAGCAGTGGCGACAGGGCAGTTGGAAATGAGTGCTTCCATTGTGGAAGCGCTCATCTCTTCACATTCATCTGTATTGCCGTCCTCAGGACAGATATACTGATGGATGCTGAGGCAGGGCAGGTGAGAGACGTGTCCCTTTCCCGTTCCTCTGATAGGCTGCAGGCACTAGGCCTGAAACCTATCAGAGGCTGGCGCAGATGGCGCAATGAGATCATTAACATTGCGCTGCCTTATCTGGGCAGCGGGACACAGGCTTGAAGAGGCCTTCATCACATCACTGCCGTCTGCATGGAGGTAAGTATTAGTGTTTTTTTTTTTTTTTTTTGGAACAATGCAGGAGGGGAGCACAATGGGGGCATCTAGAGGCACTAAGAAATGACATTCTGGCACATTATAGGGCACTATGGAGAATGGAGGACAGAAGCAACTTAGGGTAGTAAGAAGGGGTGTTTTATATGGATGGCACAATAGGGAAGGAGGGAGAGAAACACTAAGGGGGTATCTATTGGGGGCATCTACTGGGGCACTAATAAGGTAGAGATGAGCGAATCATGCAAAATTTTATTCGCCGAACATTCGCCGAACTTTTCCTAAGATTCGTATATTCGACGAATAGATTCGTTGAATTTGCGTACAAAATATACATAATTATATGGCTTTTAGCTAACATTCGCGCACTAATAACGAACGTTCAGGTAAAAAGGTACGCAACTAGAGATGAGTGAGCATACTCGTCCGAGCTTGGTGCTCGTTCGAGTATTAGGGTACTCGTAAGTGCTCGCTGCTCGGACGAGTATCTCGCCATGCTCGAGGAAATGGCAACTTCTGCATCGTGCTTTTTTGGCGCCTATAAACTCAGCCAATCACAAGCCAGGAGACTCTGCGGTACACCCAGCATCACGTGGGGCCCTTACATGTCGATAGCAGGGGTTGGCTGGCCTGATCAGGTGACCCTGGAATATACTACTGACTGGCCGCGGTGCTCGGCTCAGATGCCGTCTGGATGTCGTTAGGGATAGAGCTGCTGCGTTTCAGGGACAGTGTTAGGGCCTGCATTTAGTTCTCTGTTAGGCAGGAATCACCCACAAAGAACCCAACAGCCCTTCTAAGGGCTACAAGACATTTTTTTTTGTCTCCTGGCTTGGCTGGCTGGCTGGCACTAGTAGTGCAGCTATCGCCATATATAACCCCCTTTTTTTAATGTTATATCTCAGTGATACAAATCCATTGCACACAGCAGTGTGGAACCATTCTGTGTGTCACAGTTCAGTACACTCACTATTTTCTGTCCAGGTGACACTTTCTGTACGTCACTTAATACAACCAAGTCTTTTGCTGCCTGTCACGTGTATAGCTTGATCCCAAAAATCTCTGTGCGACATTTGTCTGGGTCGCAGTCTAAATAGCCACCGTCAGTAGGGTGTCAGTTAGCTCTACGATAGTTTCTGCACGTCACGTTCCCAAAAAAACAAAAATCCAAAACAAAATATATAAAAAAATTAGTTTTTTTGTTGTTTTAGCTCAGTGATACAAATCCATTTCTCACAGCTGCGTGGAACCATTCTGTATGTCACAGTTCAGCACACTCACTCCAATCCGTATTTTCTGTCCAGGTGACACTTTCTGTACGTCACTGAATACAACCAAGTCTTTTGCTGCCTGTCACGTATATAGCTTGATCCCAAAAATCTCTGTGCGACATTTGTCTGGGTCGCAGTCTAAATAGCCACCATTAACAGGGTGTGATTTAGGTCTACAATAGTTCCTGCACGTCACGTTCCCAAAAAAACAAAACTACAAAAAAATATAGAAAACCAAATATATAAAAAAATTAGTTGTATTTGTTGTTTTAGCTCAGTGATACAAATCCATTTCACACAGCTGCGTGTAACCTTTCTGTGTGTCACAGTTCAGCACACTCACTCCAATCCGTATTTTCTGTCCAGGTGAAACTTTCTTTACGTCACTGAATACAACCAAGTCATTTGCTGCCTGTCACGTATATAGCTTGATCCCAAAAATCTCTGTGCAACATTTGTCTGGGTCGCAGTCTAAATAGCCACCATTAACAGGGTGTGAGTTAGGTCTACGATAGTTCCTGCACGTCACGTTCCCAAAAAAACAAAACTACAAAAAAATATATAGAAAACCAAATATGTAAAAAAATTAGTTGTATTTGTTGTTTTAGCTCAGTGATACAAATCCATTTCACACAGCTGCGTGTAACCTTTCTGTGTGTCACAGTTCAGCACACTTACTCCAATCCATATTTTCTGTCCAGGTGACACTTTCTTTACGTCACTTAATTAACCCATACTGAACAAGTTTGTGGGTTTCAGTACACCAGGCCCATTTATTTTTTTTTTATATAATGCACTTATATACAGAAAATGTTGAACCCCAGGGCTAAGGGTCGAGGACGAGGGCGTGGGCGTGGGCATTCAATTACTGCAGGGGGCAGAGGCCATGGTCCTGGGCAGGGTGAGACAGTACCTGCTGATGAGGGAGCTGTGGAACACCGCAGAGCTACACTCCCTAGCTACATGTCTCAACTTACAGGGACACGTGGTAGAGGACTGTTGAAACCACAACAGTGCGAACAGCTGATCTCGTGGATTGCGGATAATGCTTCAAGTAATTTGTCCACCAGTCAGTCTTCCACGCAGTCCACCCACGTTACCCAAGGGAGCACTCCTCTGGCTCCTCCACCTCAACCTCCTTCCCCCCAGTCTGCCCCTTCCCAGGAAAATTTGGAATGCGATCCAGCATACTCTGAAGAACTGTTTTCTGGACCCTTCCCAGAGTCACAAACCACTTCTCAGGTTGCTGCTGACCTCGTTCCCGATGCCCAAGTTTTCCAACTGTCGCAGTCTGTGGGTGATGATGATGATGACAATGTTGAGTTAGTGGAAGAAGTTTGTAAAGAGGTGTCGGACGATGAGGAGACACGGTTGTCAGACAGTGGTGAAGTTGTTGTCAGGGCAGGAAGTCCGAGGGGGGAGCAGACTGAGTAATCGGAGGATGACGAGGTGACTGACCCAAGCTGGGTTGATATGCCGAGTGAAGGCAGTGCTTCTGAGGCGGAGGCGAGTGCTGCACCAGAACAGGTTGTAAGAGGCAGTGGTGTGGCCAGAGGGAGAAGCAGGGCCAGAGCTGGTGCATCAGCAGCAACTGTTTCACGTAGTGAAGCTCCCGTGGCGAGGCCTAGATGTTCGCAAGTCTGGAGGTTCTTTAAAGAAAGTGAGGATGACCGACGGACTGTGGTGTGCAACCTGTGCCACACCAGGATCAGCAGGGGTGCCACCACTACTAGCCTAACCACCACCAGCATGCGCAGGCATATGAGTACTAAACACCCCACTCAATGGAACCAAGGCCGTTCACCACCTCCTGCGGGTCACACCACTGCTCCTTCCCCTGTCTCACTCGCTGCCTCTGCTAGTCAACCCCCTGCGTCACTCGCTGCCTCTGCTAGTCAACCCCCTGCCCAGGACCCCGGCACGAGCGCCTCCCGCCGGAAAACCACACCTTCGCCTCAACGATCCTCCACAGTGTCCACCAATGTGTCCCAGCGCAGCGTTCAGCTGTCTTTACAGCAGACGCTGGAGCGCAAGAGGAAATACAGTTCCACCCACCCACATGCCCAAGCTCTCAACGTCCACATCTCCAAATTGCTTAGCCTGGAGATGCTGCCCTATAGGCTGGTAGAGACCGAGGCCTTTCGCAATCTCATGGCGGTGGCTGCCCCTCGGTATTCGGTCCCCAGCCGCCACTATTTTTCCCGATGTGCCGTCCCAGCCCTACACCAGCACGTGTCAGAGAACATCATCCGTGCCCTGACCAACGCTGTTTCTGAGAAGGTCCACCTAACCACGGACACGTGGACAAGTGCTGTCGGGCAGGGACACTACATCTCACTGACGGCACATTGGGTTAACTTGGTGGAGGCTGGGACCGAGAATGACACTGGGCCGCTCATGTACTGCCCACACCGAGGATTGGATTGCGGGGCCTACCCCGGTCACGGTCTCTCAGACGTACTATGCCTCCTCCTCTGACCCCTCCTCCTCCTCCACCTCCTCCTCCGAAATTACCATCTGTGGGCACGGCGCCTTCAGTCGGTAGCTCTAGGCGCAGCAGCAGTGCCGTGGGTAAGCGCCAGCAGGCGGTGCTCAAACTGCTGAGCTTAGGTGACAAAAGGCACACCGCCCAAGAGCTGTTACAGGGCATCATGGTGCAGACCGATCTGTGGCTGTCACTGCTAAACCTCAAGCCAGGCATGGTTGTGTGTGACAACGGGCGTAACCTGGTGGCGGCTCTGCAACTCGGCAGACTGACACATGTGCCATGCCTGGCCCACATGTTCAATCTAATAGTTCAGCGGTTCCTCAAGACATACCCCAATCTGTCTGATTTGCTCACCAAGGTGCGCTGCATCTGTGCGCATTTCCGCAAGTCAACCACAGATGCTGCCACTCTCAGGGCAGCGCAGCGCCGCCTACAACTGCCCGCTCACTGACTGTTGTGCGACGTGCCCACGAGATTGAATTGGACATTAAACATGTTATCCAGAGTTTACCAGCAGCGCAGAGCGATTGGAGACTGCCAGATGTCAACTTCCACCAGAACTGGTAGTCAGGTCAGTCAGATTCCTCAAGTCTACAATGAGGAGAGGACGTGGATGTCTGATATCTGCCAGGTGTTGAGCAACTTTGAGGAGTCAACACAGATGGTCAGCGGCGATGCCACCATTATCAGCCTCACCATCCCGCTGCTTTGCCTGTTGAAAAACTCACTGCTCAGCATCAAGTCGGATGCTTTGCGCTTCTCACAAGAGACGGTGGAGGAAGATACGTCGCTTGATAGCCAGAGCACCCTCCGGTCTGTTTCTCAGCGCGTATCGGAGGAGGGGGATGAGGATGAGGAGGAAGAGGAGGAGAATGTCGGCGAGACAGTAGATGGTACCAGTGCTCAGTCCTTAACTCTTGAGCGTGTATGGGCTGAAGAGGAGGACTTGGAGGAGGAGGAGGAAATGGAGAGTCAGGCCAGTGAGGAGAGGGAATTCTTGCGTGTTGGGACTCTGGCGCACATGGCAGACTTCATGTTAGGCTGCCTATCCCGTGACCCTCGCATTAGAAGAATTTTTTCAAACACCGATTACTGGGTGTTCACTCTCCTGGACCCACGGTACAAGCAGAACCTTTCCACTCTCATCCCTGCAGAGGAAAGGAGTATGAGAGTGAATAGATATCAACAGGCCCTGGTGCACAAGCTGAAACAATTCTTCCCATCTGACGCCGCTAGCGGCAGAGGGCATGGTTCTGTGGGCCAAGTAGCGGGGGAGAGGAGGCGAGCAGGCAGCTTGTCCAGCACTGGCAGGGGAACGCTCTCCAAGGCCTTTGCCAGTTTTATGTCAGCCCAGCAAGACACTGTCACCTGTCCCCAGTCTAGGCAGAGTAGAGGGGAGCTGTACAGAAAGATGGTGAGGGATTACCTAGCTGACCATACCAACGTCCGTAGCGATCACTCTGCTCCATACAACTACTGGGTTTCAAAGCTGGACACGTGGCGCTGTACTCCTTGGAGGTGCTGGCCTGCCCTGCCGATAGCGTGCTGTAAGAGTGGGTATTCAGTGCAGCTGGTGGCGTCATCACCGAGAAGCGTACACGCCTGTCAACTGACAGCGCTGACAGGCTGACGCTTATTAAAATGAACAAAGCCTGGATTTCACCGGAATTCAAATCTCCTCCAGGGGAAAGCAGCTAAAGAATAACATTACTTATGTATCCGATTCCTCTTCTCTACTCCTCCTACTCCTCCTCCTCCATATCGTCTTTGCCTAACGCTGACCAAAAAAACGCCATTTTTCAGAGGTCCAACTGGCACTCCTTTAGCACAATTTTTCCGGAGGTCCGCCTACAGGCCCTCTCTCCAAACAATTTTTCCGGAGGTCCACCTACAGGCCCTCTCTCCAAACAATTTTTCCGGAGGTCCACCTACAGGCCCTCTCTCCAGTTCCAGTTTCCAGTTTTATTTGCGCAAACTGCGTAAATTTTATTTTTGGGATAGGTGTGAAAAATAATATTACCTGCGTATCTATATTGCCCAACATTGGATATGGTAGCAACAAGAAGACCAAACACATGCTGCCCATAGGGTTCCGCAAATTCCTGGTCCACAATGTCAAGGAGCTCGAGGTTCTGTTGATGAGCAACAAGTCCTTCTGTGCAGAAATCGCCCACAACTTCTCCATCTAAGAACCTAAAGACCATTGTGGAGAGAGTGGCACAGCTCGCCATCAAAGTGACGAACCCCAACGCCAGACTGCGCAGCAAAGAGAACAAATAAATATCTCTGTGGTTATTTGTGCTAAATAAAAGTTAAATAAACCAAAAAAAAAAAAATTGATCTGTTCCTGTGCCTGATCCACCCAAGTTGAATCTGTCCCATCATGAGAAAGTCCCCCCAAGGAGTCCCCACTGTAACTTGCTTCCCATACAACTACCTCACCCCCCGACACCTGTGTCTCGCCATTGTCCACTACCTCCTCAGACAACACTGGTAAATCCCCACTTTCAGCAGACGGAGACTGCAAAAGGTCTTGCGAATTGGGGCAGAGAATGTTCTGGGGTAGCACATCAGAGAAGGGGTGACTATGGGGTTCCAGGGAGTACGTGACCACATGCAATCTCCATCTAAAAAGTCATGCCACACTTGATCGAGCTCATAATTGATAATTGTACCGGTTGATGCAAAATTTTTAAGTTGGGGTCCTGTGTCGTCAATCTAACTACATCCGGCTGTTGTCACCACCACACACGCTAGCCCAGGGGGCACTCCTCTGGCTCTTCCAGCTCAACCTCCTTCCCCCCGGCCTGCCCCCCCACCTACAGGCCCTCTCTCCAAACAATTTACGTCTTTGTCCTATCTTTCTCTCTCTCCAAACTATTTTTCCGGATAGCTGCCATATATGGTATTAAACTGAGTAGTATACATAGAAGACATACCACACTTGATCAATCTCATAATTTACGACTGTACCGGTTGATGCTAAATTTTTAATGTATTTAAATTTTAATGTATTTTAAATTTTAATGTATTTAAATTTTCTATGTATAAACTGAGTAGTATACATAGAACACATACCACACTTGATCTATACCAGGGGTGCACAACCTGCGGCCCGGGGGCCACATGCGGCCCTTGATACCATTCTGTGTGGCCCCATCCATCTGGTAACAGACATGTATGTCCATGTTTTGTGGCTGCTCACATGCATTTTTCATGTATTTCTCCCATTAGATGGGACTCCTGGAACTGTAACTAGACATTAATGGTATACACTGTGTGTTCAATCTGCCATAAATACAGTATTTCAGTTGGTAATACCCCTTTAAATTTTATTTTCGGCCCTTGACGTTGGTTCAGTCGGACAATGTGGCCCCCACCCCGAAAACGTTGTGCACCCCTGATCTATACTGAACGTCACTTTTAAAAATATGTCATTTTCCTCTCTTTCTCTTATTTGTCTGGGTTGCAATTAAGCAGACCACATCTGCCTAATCTAATAGTTTCCGTGTAATTGCTCCATACTGCACGTCTTTTTCCTCTCTTTCTCTCTCTCCAAACTATTTTTCCGGATAGGTGCCGTATACGGTATTAAACTCAGAAGAATACATATCGTGCCGGTTGATGCTACAGTTTTTCCAAATACATCTGGCTGTTGTCACCACCTCACACGCTACCCCAGGGGGCACTCCTCTGGCTCTTCCAGCTCAACCTCCTTCCCCCAGTCTGCCCCCCATCTACAGGCCCTCTCTCCAAACAATTTACCTGGATAGGGACGTATTAGATATTGTACTGATGTTTTTTTTTTGTTCTTCTTTTAATTGCCTCCTGACCTGTGATAGGCAGAGCATGGACACGTCCCCTTAGCTGCAGTAGGAAAGACACTCCCTTGGCCAGAGCAAGCTCTTTTTCTTTTTCCGTAGTCGAAAAATCCATGAAATATAGGGTCCCAAGATAGGGGACGTATACGGTATTAAACTGAGAAGA